>MU204386.1:1006153-1028174 GCA_017309775.1 Paedocypris sp. Pulau Singkep
CACACACACACACACACACACACACACACACACACACACACACACAGACCTCTGCTTAGCCAGATTTAATGAAAATAACCACACCATCATGATAATATGAGTTATTTTTCAACAGTTAACATTGTGTGCATGTTTGACTCATGTCACGTGAAAGCTCCTGAAGAGCCACGGGTTGGCCACCCCTGCTCTAATAGTTTTGTTCTGTCCTCCTCACTTTATCGTATCTTTACCCCCGTGATGTGTTTGCTGTCGTTTTTCTGTTTCTCAGTCCCGGATGATTCTGGAACAATGCTAGTCATCCTCACATCAAGTTCTCTTGCAGGAGTGAGAACGACCGGCTTCACTGGACATGTGCTTTCCACGCATCATGTGATATAGGTGTATATGTGATCTAGACCCAGGGTTCTTACGGGTGCTGGAAACCCTTTGAAAATGCTTGGATTTTAAACACAGTGCTTGAAAATGTAATTACACAGTGGAATACTAAACTTTAAATCATTTGAGATGTGTTCAGATTCAGCAGTGACAGACATGGTCACGTGAAGTGGCGACACAAACAAGTTCCTCTGTTTTATCCATGTTAATGCACATAAAAATTAACACAGTGGTTTCCGACCAAAAGACGAATATAAAGTGATTTGACATTTAAACTACCTGGAACCAAAGAAGACAGTCGTGTTGTGGTATTTGACGTTTCATTTTGTATCAAAAATCAACAAAATCTATTTTTTTTTTTTGTAATATCAGACAGCTTTTTAAAATTAGACTTGATTATATATCCTCGTTTATACTTTGAACAGAGAACGTTCTGCAGCAGTTCTATAAAAACTCGAACATGGACCTTGAAAAGTGCTTGAATTGTATCTTTCAGAAAGTGTAGAAGCCCTGCAGAACCACGTCTGACCCCGGGGCCACGTTTTTTGGGCCCTTGATTGACTTTATCCAGCTGGTGGAAGCTTAATTGGAATTGACATTTTATGCCTTCGGAATTGACATGGTTACTGGTTTAAAGTTGTTTTTAATGGCGCAATACACGCATGAAGAGACGCTGGTGAGTGTCACACAGTGAGAAATATCCGTTGTTTAAATGTTTAAAATGGGCATATTTGGGATTCGTCCCAGAACTGGGAAGTTATTTATGTTGAAGTTATTAATGATGTGATTGTGTCCTGCTCTGTGATTGGCTGGCAATCAACCCATGGGGTGTGGCCAGTTTTGGGGGGCCCAGTGTTGTTGTGATTGGCTCCCGCTCCCTGTGACCCAGAAAATAAAAAGTGGTTCAGAAAATGAGTGGTTGATCGCTCCACTGTTTATGAAATGATGTCTTAATTAAATGCACTGATGTGTGATGTGCGAGCTGGGCAAATGTGTAGTAAACATACATATAACTTTGAATATTTTGTTGGTTTACGAAGTTTTGGTGTTAAATGTGTGAGGTTTGAGCAGTGTCCGGGTCAACAGCAAACACCTTGGTCAAATAGAAACCGCGTCCACGGCAGGTGAATCTTCAAGCTCTGAAGGCTTGGAACTATTCTTCAATTATTTGTTTAAATTATTAGATATCACGGACATGTTTTTTGCCATAGGCTTTGGAATCTAACTACTGCTATAGACTGTCGTTTTTGCCCTTTTATTAGTTTCAAAATGTTGTAATGAACTTTAAGTGGCCTTTTTTAAAAGTCTGCTAATTTCACGTTGGGTTTTATTCTTGATTGTAACATTTGCGTTGCTCTGTGTTTGCTGGCTTGTCATTACAGATGCTGAAGTAGTGTGTATGTTTGTGTGTGTGTGTGTGCGCGCGGGGGTGGGTGTGTGCGTGAGCGCCTGTACCGTGGTGGAGTCCGCTCTCTGGTGGCAGCAGACGAATGGCACAGGAAGTCAAGGAGATTAACAACCTGGTTCTGCATCACCTGCGGCTGAAGTTTCCAGAGGTTCCGGAGAGCGTGGTGTCCCAGTGTCTCTTAGAAGTACGTTCTTGTCTGAATTTATAATTATCCATTAATGGATGACTTGTTCTTAACTAGCTTTGCATGGCCATTACAGTCTAAACATTCTGTACAAGCTTGAATCTCCCTGCTTGTTTCAATCAGATATTTGACCCTTTAATGCGGGGTACCAGAAGGACAGCCTAAAACTTTTTTTTCCAGCATGATAGTCCTAATTAAGATGTAAAGAAAAAAGATTATATTATTTTAAGCATCATCTCCAGAGATACAATGTGCTTTACAGGAAAGGGTTAAAATTTAAATCAGAGAAATGTACCACGACACAGTCAACCCACCAGACAACCCTTCACTTAGAAGTTTGAGTAGCAATTTGACTGTTCTCCCCCCTACACCTCCAGAAACTAGTTTTATATTTTTTTAAATGAAAAAAATAGTTTTTTCCAAATTTGGGGCGGCTCCTCTAGTGGTCCCTGCTATGAAAAAGCAATGGCTACCACCTGGTGAACCAGTTATGTATTACAAGTGCATCTTTTGAATTCATCCATTAACCCTTTTTTGTATCCAAGTCCCTGTAAACCATAAATTATGATAAATAATGAGTTGTGTGAGACACCGGGCCATTTCAGGACCAGGGACAGTGATGGCGGATGCTGCAGGATGGCCAGGTGTCTCACGGTTGTTTAATAATAAAGAGTAGTTACATTTATCTTGCATTGCATTTGATTACAAGTAGTTACATTTGTGAGTTTCGTCCGGCCCTTTGAGGACAGACGTTATGTTGATGTAGCACCCGGTGAAAATGAGTTTGACAGCCCTGCAGGGATACAAACAATGTAAGTGTTAAAGTATTTTGTGATTAGTGTTATAGTTTCTAAATGATAGTTTTAATACATTTTCTGCTTAAACCCTTTAATAATAATAATAATAATAATAATAATAATAATAATAAATATTCACAGGTTTAACTGTCTCAAAGCGCACGTGTAAATATGTGAGGGAATTGTTGCTTTTTATTCATTTGATTGTCAGGTTGTTGATGTTTAAGTGAATGGCTGTGATTATCACTGTGACTATGACAAGACAAAGACCTTTAAGATGTAACACGCCTGTCTCTCTTGCCGTTCTCAGAACAACAACAATTTGGCTGCATGCTGCGAGTACCTGACCCGGGTGAGCCCTGGTTTCCTGTGCAATGAGGGCAGTCAGAGTTTGACGGACCTGTGCCATCACATGACCCAGCACAACCTCGCCCTCACCCCGCACAACAATGGCGCCGCACAGAGGATGAACGGCAGCCGGACACTGACCCCTGGCGACGCCCTCCCGAACGCCTCGTCTCTCCACACCGACTTCCACCCGCCCGAATCCCAGTCCGTGCCAACGCACCCGCCCACCAGCCTCAGCACCTTCACCGGCATGAAGTCCACCCGCAAGCCGCAACCTCCCCAGCACCTCGGACTCTTCCAGGTCGGGGGCAAAGGTCACGGGCCGCCACCCGCCCCGCGCTTCAACCCCATCACGGTGACCCTCGCCCCCAACACCGGGCGCAACACCCCCACCTCCCTCCACATTCACGGCGGGCCTCAGTCCGGCCTCAACAGCCCCAACTCCATCTACATCCGGCCCTACGTCACCCAGTCCGGCCCCACCCGCCAGGTCCAGGCCCGAGCCCAGTACAGCCCCACCTCACAGCCCCCGCAGCAGATCTACCAGATCAGCCACAACCAGACCTCACACGTCTACATGCCCATCAGCTCGCCCACCAACCCCCAGCCGCCCTCCATACCCTCCGCCCCGCCCCCACAGGCCTCCTCGCCCTCGCCCTCCGCCAGCCAGTTCAACATCCAGAACATCTCCACAGGGCCTCGCAAAAACCAGATCGAGATCAAGTTGGAGTCTCCGCAGCGAGGGGCGGCGGGTTCGGGCGCGGCTACGGTGCTCCGCCCCACCCCGTGGCCCGCGTGTGGCTCCACCTCCTCGTCCTGCCCGTCTACGTCAGCGCTGGCTCCCGGAGCCACGCCCTCCACGCCCATTTCTATGGGAGGAGCCGGGCTCAGCCGCAGCCAGCCCACCGTCTACATCTCCGCCTCCCCTCCGTCGGACGAGCCCGCCACGCCCCGCTCACAACCCAAGTTCTACATATCTGCCAACGCCTCCGCCGAGGACGTGACGGGCAGGAACCCCCCCACCGTCTACATCTCAGCCAACCCTTCCCTTCAGACCTCAGCCGGCCTGCGGGCTCTGGGTGGCCAGGTGAGCATGGGCCCGGCCTACATACACCACCACCCGCCCAAGTCCCGCCCCTCGGTGGGAGGAGCCGGCCCCGCCTCGTCTCCTCGCGTGGTGGTCACGCAACCCAACACCAAATACACCTTCAAAATCACCGTCTCGCCCAACAAGCCTCCGGCCGTGTCTCCGGGCGTGGTCTCGCCCACCTTTGAACCCACCAACCTGCTCGGGCTGCCCGCCGACCACCATTACGTGGAGCCGGACCCGCTTTACAAGTCCGACCCGCTGTCTATTCACCGGGACAAGAGCTCTGAGGCGCGGAGACTCAGCATGGGCGCGGATGATGCTGCTTACACGCAAGGTGCGGCTCCAGTCTGACCTTCTGTCTGACCTTCTGTCTGACCTTCTGTCTGACCTTCTGTCTGACCTTCTGTGTGACCTTCTGTCTGACCTTCTGTGTGACCTTCTGTGTGACCTTCTGTGTGACCTTCTGTGTGACCTTCTGTGTGATCTTCTGTCTGACCTTCTGTGTGATCTTTGTAAAAGTTTGTAAGTCGTCAGCCGTAACGTAGCAGCCCATTTGATACATTTTCCGAATGATACAAAAATGCATCAAATAGATACATACATTGTTTAACTTTATCAGGTCAAAGCAGAGTGAGACACTTAAGTTACTTTGAAATTAAAGAGGGGTTTACTGTATTTTTTTTTCTTTATTCATTATAAGAATTTGCTGTATTTTTTATTTATATAATAATTAAATGGTAATATATTAATCCATATATAAAACTATATATTCATATAATAATTCAAATTAAATATAAGCCGGTTATTTTGGTTTGATCAAAATTTATTCTAAATTAAATTGACAAATTTTTACAAAAAATAATCCATGATTAAATAACCTAAAGCGATGGATAATACTGATATGTAATACTTTGACATATTTGTAACGAAATACTTTTCCTAATTGATCCAGGAAGTTGTTGTGTGTGTGTGTGTTGCAGCTCTGCTGGTTCACCAGAGGGCGCGCATGGAGCGGTTGTGGCACGAGCTGGAGCTGAAGAGGAGGAAGCTGGAGAAGCTGAAGGAGGAAGTGAACGAGATGGAGAACGACCTCACCAGGAGACGACTGCAGCGCTCCAACTCCCTCAGCCAGATTCCCTCCGTACGTCCCTCGGGTTCAATCCTGCTTTACCACTAGTTGGATACTGTAAATGCTACTGTAAGTGAGGCGATGACATCACAGAGCAGTGTGACCCGTTCCGCAGATCGAGGAGATGCAGCAGTTGAGGTGTAAGAACAGGCTTCTGCAGATCGACATCGACTGTTTAACCAAAGAGATCGACCTCCTTCAAACACGAGGTGCGCACACACACACCCACACACACACACACACACACACACACACACACACACACACACACACACACACACACACACACACACACACACACACACACACACACACACACACACACACACACACACACACACACACCCACACAAACACACACACAAACACCCTCCTTTCACACACTCACACACATTCACTCATTGTGTGGAACTGATTATGAAATGAACCAAAAAAGGTAGAACACAATAAAAGATGTAATATTGTTAAACCTAATCACAAATTCTGTTAATCCTCAATCCTCTGAAGTTAAGCACATGATGGTTCTTTGGTTAGATGCTAAATGCGGATGATGGAGATAAAGTTGAAGATACGTTATTATCAATAATTAAAAAAATATTTATAATATCAATCTGAGGTGTGTGTAAAAGGCGTTTTTAACTCCGAGCGCTTGTTTCCTCCAGGACCGGATTTCAATCCCATCGCCATTCATAATTTTTATGATAATCTTGGGTTCTTGGGTCCCGTTCCTCCCAAACCTCCCAAAGTTCCTGTGAAAGCAGGTGAGTCTCACGCAGAACCTCCGTCTTCACACTTTTCATCATCATCATCATCTCCGTTACTTCTAAGGGTGTCACCATCCTCCAAATCCTCGATTACATCACATTTTTTATTCTAAAGTTGCAGTTTGATTGGAGTCTCGAAGAAAAATGTGGAGTCTCGAAGATAAGACTTTTATGCAATATAATAATATCTGACCTTTGTTCGCAATGTACCACACACAATACTGTTCAAAGTCAAGTTCAAATTACCATAATAATAATAATTTAATATCTTAATAATTGTAATTTAAAAAACATGTTTTATAACAGTTATTGGAGATTAAAAAAAAAAACACAAATGAGTACTGTAGAACTAAAGAAAAAGAACACAAATCGGTATATTATTCGTCTTTGTTTCCTTTTATTATAGTTAAGAAAGAAAATCGACATCATTTTGACTCAACTCTTTTAACTCTGTCTTGAACAATAAAGTGAACGAATCATTTTGTGCATTTCGTTCATTGGTCTAGTCGACTGTCAACATGCATGTTTTTTTTCCCCTCACTTTGGCAAGTCATGTGACAGGGGCGTGGCAGCATTGCCAATTCCATTTTTTTGATTTGATGATTGAGATTGAGCCTGAATTTCAAGCGATTTTAAATGGAAACGGTGACACCCCTAGTTACTCCATTTCTTCCTCTGTGACTTCTTCTTCTTCCCGTTTGTCTTCCCGGTCAGCGGCCGACCACTCGGGCTCTTTAGACAGGAGGGGCCGCAGAATCAATGTCAGCGGCAAGTTAAAGCGAGACCCCTCTCTGCCTCCTGTCCCGCCTCCTCACCCAGCTCCTCCCATGGGTGGGTCTTCCTCTCGCTCCTGTCTTCTGTTTCTCTTCTGTTCACACACACAAGCGCCAATTCAGATTCCTCGTGTTCTAATCCCAAACTGCCACGAGGGATCGTCCGATTAGATCAGGGGTGTGCAAACTTTTTATTTCGCGGGCCACATGGGGTTCTAACATTTGACCGGGTTTCCTGGTTCAGCAGCTGACAATCACATTCTCACCAGCCAATCAGAGTAAGGGGCCGCCCCCATGTGAAGCTGGTGCCCGAAGTCCATACGGAAAAATATGAAGCGGATGAAAAAATCTGAAAACAAATTTCAAACAAAAAAAGTGAAGATTTTCGTTTGTTTTTTAGAAATGTACGTTTAATATCTGTGGCTTCTAATTCCATAGACTGACGATGTAATAATTAATGTTAAAAATATACTACTACAGTTCTTTTATGTACTTGTATGGTTCCGCTTTTTAAAATGTTACATGAAAAAATAAAATAAAGAAACCTTCATAACAGATTAACCGGATTTACATTAAAAAAACATCTGATTTTCATTTAATTTTTACAAGTTCGGCGGGCCGGATTAAAGCATTTAAAGGGCCGCGTGTGGCCCGCGGGCCGTAGTTCCCCCACCCCTGGATTACATCATTATAGCTATGAACAGAGTGTGTGTGTAATCGCGCGGTGGCGGCTTTATGGCGTGTGTGTGTGTGTGTAGTTTCAGACGAGGGCAGGAGCTCGCGGATGATGATGATGATGGCGGCGGAGCCCGAGGAGGAAGAGCGCGTCCAGTGGAGCTGCACCGCCTGCACCTTCCTCAACCACCCGCTCCTGCACCGCTGTGAAGAGTGCGAGTTCCCCCGACACTTCTGACTGGATCATGTTTACAGCTCTCTGACACGGAGATTATAAAGTGCTACAGGGGGGCGGGGCGGGGGGGCGGGGTTTGCATGCCTTTAGATGTACAGTTTACAGAGGAGTTACTGTACGTACATTAGAAGCTTCCCGGTGCCTTTTCTCCTCCCGCAGACGGGACGTCCCGTGCGATTGTCCACGTGTGACGGGAACGCCAGAGAAAAGCTTGAGACAGGTACTCCACCTCAAAGACTTCACACACGCGCCACAAATACGACAACTGGAATGTAGGTTTACCTTTCGGGAAGCGTATACCGTACCTTTGTGCCAAGATAAACATGTCTGCTATGCATTTTTAAAACTTTTTTTTTTTTTTTTTTCGATGTAGATTCGAGACGCGTCTTATGTCGACCGGTGCCCTTCGGGAAAACGAGTGTTTGTCAGGCTTCTTTTCCAGCTTTTGTGGCTCAAAAACCAAAGTGTGGCGTCTGTGTTTGTGTCGTCGTGACGTCATCAGTGCCTTTCCACTTCAGACACGGCGCCAACGATTTGTAAAGAAAGTTTTATCTTTTTAAAGAAAACCGGTTTTAAAAGTGCCTGCGTGTGCGGAGGATGATGTTGATGATGATGATGATGATGATGTGGGTTTGTTCCATCAATCCCGGGCCAGAAGAGTCGCGCCTGCGTCTTTCATCACGGATTTTAAATCTAAAGGGAAGAGGGAAACCCCTTTGGATAGCCAATGTTTCCCATCGTAGGTGAGAAAACGGTATTTGTAATAGATAAGTTATTTGTAAGAAATAATAAAAAAAAAAAAAACAGTGTTACAGAGTCTTGGTGTGGTTGGACTACAGCTAAGACGTTCCTCCAACGGAGACATGAATGATGTAGAAACTTAAACGAAGATGTGCGATCGTGTAACCTCACACGCTAAAGCTTGACCTGGAGAGACAGAGAGGGAATCAGTGAGTTAGTAGGTTTTATTTCTCTGCCTGGACAATCACGAGTGGACAAACGTGTCTCTGATCAGATGTCGTCTTCGTTATTGCGTGTGAACCAGTTTATTTGGAGAGTTTTGAGCGAGCGAGCGCTTGTCTGAGGTGTGTAGACGCTGACCTCCAGTGGCCAATACTGGCATTACAATGCGTTTGGAAAAATAAAAAAGTGCCAACGAAAGTCTTTGGGGAAGGAAGTCCTGCGTGCGGACAGAGTTCTCGGCAGAGGTCATAGTGCGGCTAAAGGTCACAGGTCACGCCCGCGTCCTCCACGTGGCCGCAGTTGGTTTTGCCCCAGCCTGAGAACTTGCACTGCTGGATGGAGTCTTCAGTCCCGACACACGCCACGTCGTCCATCCAGATGAGCCCGGTGCCTGGAGGAAGAGGAGGAAGAGGAAGAGGAGAGGAACCACACCCAGGTCAGCAGCATCTCAAACGCTCTTCTACTGGCTTTTTCACTACGTGTCTCTCTTCTCCTCTATTGATCTCTCCTCTCTCTTTTCCCCTGCTCTATATCTCTCACTTTTTCCTCTGTTTCACACCCCCCTCTTTGTTATTTCTTTCTTTCTCTTAAACTATTCTTAAAAATTCGTTTTTTTAATGTTGCATACTTTAGATGCTCAATGTTGACCATTCAAATAAAAATTGAAACATTTCTCAATGTCTTTAAAATTTTTTTTTTTTTTTTATATATGTTGCATACTTTAGATGTTCAATATTAGTCCTCAAAATAAGCCCTAGCGCAGTGCTTCTCAAATAGTGGGGCAGAAGAAGATGGAAAAATAAAAATTTCAAGAGATGCAAATGTTTTTTTTTGTTTCACTGCAAGTTGTTTAAATATTAAAAAAGCATTAATTCATTAATACGTGTGGTAGTGACATTATTTGTTCTAGTCTGAGGTAAACTGTGTTGTTGTAACGCAGTTTGGAGCGATAACGTCCTTTAAGAGTAAACAGCGACTGACCGTGTCCGAAGCGGCCTGTTTTGTGAATCTCCCTGGCGCTGCGGTATCCCAGCATCCTACACACCACGTCTCCGTCCTTCAGGTCCCACACGTCATCACACACCGTCCCCCATCGCAGCTCGTGCAGGACCTCCACACGGCCCTCGTGGGGCCCGGAGCCGTTCACCAGACGCACCGACGCTTCCACTGCGCAGGTCCACAAGTATACAAACAGTTTCATTTCAGTGGGAAATTTCTATTGATTATTTTGCATTTTAAACGGATGCACTTTTCGTATTTGATTTTTTTTTTTTTTCAAATTTCATACAGTAGTTTGAAACGTTTTAGTGTCTTGACAAACGCCGCCATCTAGTGGACCTTTAGCGGTTTAGCTGCCTGTGGCATTTTTTGTGGCTTTTATTTTTCGGCGAGTTGCCTCTTAAATTCACCGTCGCCTTTTAATTCAATAAAATACTTATTCTGGCTATTGTTTTTTTTACTTTTCTTTTGTGGCCAGATGTAAGGATATATGTCGAAGGACGTAAAATATTTGACAAATAGCGCCATCTACTGGCTATTACACGAATACCCGTTTTGTTTTTCATTTGTTTTTCTCGTCTAATCTATTATTTATTTATTTTTATCATATATGCTTTTTCTATGAATTTGTCTTTTCTGAGTTCAATGTATTGGTTTGTTTCAATGTTTTTATTTGGAGAGGTGGTTCCTCCTTTTGACAGTTCATTTAATTTTTCCCTAGTGGTCGGATTTGAGGCTTTTATATCAACGGAAATCATAAACTGATCAAGGAACTTGTGTTTATTAACTTGTTGAAAGAATTATGGAGCTTTGATAAACAGCGTTGTCTATTGGCGCTTACACTTATGACAATCTCGCAGACCTTTAGTGGTTTCGCTGCCTGTGGCATTTTTTTAGCTTTTATTTTTATTTAATTTCCCTAGATGTCAGATTTGAGGTTTTATATCAACGGAAATCGTAAATGGGTCAAGAAACTTGTTTTAATTTTTTCATTTAATTTTAAAGTTTTTAGAGTTTCGGAAAAGCACCGCCATCTAGTGGCGGTTACATTCATGACATTCAGGCGGACACGCGGTTTTGCTGCCTATGGCAGTTGTTGTTTTTTTCTTTTTCTTTTCATGATGTGTCTTTGTTTTACTCAATATATGCTTTTGTCCTATGAATTTGCCCTTCATTTAATTGATACGTTTATTTATTTCATTTATTTCGGGAATTTGCCCCGTCTTCCATCGCCTATTTTTCCTTCATGGTTAGATGTGAACCAGATAAAAAAAAATGGAAATTCGATATACGCCGCCGTCTAGTGGCCGTAACTTGTACGACAACATTGGTTAATAATAGCCCCAATAATAGCCCCATGAAATGGCAATCTGTGGCGAATGACAATCTGATTTGAATCACAATTTTAAATACTTTTTACAATTTTAAATACAAAAAAATAATTCAACTCAATGTATTTAAATGATTTGCTAATGTTTTGTGTGATTCTGTGTCTTCTGTCTGAAAGGACACAATACTGGTAGTTGTGCGTATTTTTGGAGATTCGACGCCGTCTAGTGGCCGTTTTATGTGACGGCTTTACAAGTTCAACAAGAAACAAAAAAATCCCGTTCCGTAAATTGCCTGCAGCTGAAAATCTCGTTTTATTAATCATCCAGGAGAAACATTAATTTTCGCGGTGTACATCGGAAGTTAACGTTTTTGGTGATTGCCCTCTGTGCTTATTTCGCGCTGATTTGGTTTATGATAAAAGTCCCCTGTCTTGTTTGTGCTCTGTGGTGAGGTTGTGCCGTTTTGTGACGAATTTGTCAGCCAAAAGTTTGAGTTTAATTTCCACTTCATTTCATCCACCTTCGGCTGTTTCCACTAGAGGGCGCTAAAGTCGCTCTGATAATTACTCTCATAAATTCAGGCTCGAATGAAAAACAAACTGCAGATTAAACATTTGTTGCTGAGTAATGAGCACACACATACACACACACACACACACACACACCGCGCTGGAATGTGTGTGTGTGTTGATTAACAGCTGGAGTTCGTGGGGATAATGTCAGCAGTAAATCTCTCGCTGCGTCTTGATTAAATCACGGACAGAAAGAGTGAAACACGCAGTAATGAAGCTGTGATGTCATCATCGCTATTGGAAACACGGTTAAATATCAACTATCTGATACGTCTCTCTATCTAGTGTGTGTGTACATCTGTCTTCCTTCCTTTTGTTCCTCCTTCCTATTGTTCTTCCTTTCCTTTTTTTCGTTGTTTCTTCCTTCCTTCTTTTCTTCCTTCCTTTCGTTCTTTCTTTCTTCCGTCCTTTCCTTCCTTCCTATCGTTCTTCCTTCCTTTTGTTGTTTCTTCCTTCTTTCCTTTCGTTGTTTCTTTCTTCCTTTCGTTCTTCCTTCCTATCGTTCCTTCTTTTCGTTGTTTCTTTCTTCCTTTCGTTCTTCCTTCCTATCGTTCTTTCTTCTTTCCTTCCTTTCGTTGTTTCTTCCTTCTTTCCTTCCTTCCTTCCTTGTCTTTCTTTTATCCTTTCTTCCTTCCTTTCCTTTATTTTCATTCTTCCTTCCTTTCTTTCATTGTTTCTTTCTTTCCTTCTGTCCTTCCTGTCTGTCTGTCTGACTGACTTCCAGTGTCTTATCTGTCTGTCTGTCTGTCTGTAGCTGTGATGTGCTGAGTGAGCTGTCTGTCTGATGCTGTGTGTGTGTGTGTGTGTGTGTGTGTGTGAGTAAACATCAGTGTGACCTTCTGAAGAAATGCCAGAGGAAACCCAGAGTGAATGATGACATCACCTGTCTCCGCCCCTCGCTCTCCTCGCTCGCCCTTCTCGCCCTTCTGTCCTCTCTCGCCTCGCTCTCCTGCAGAACAACAGAGAACTTCACTGCGCAGAAGATTAAAAGAACCACACGGTTCTACACATCTGCTTCAGAGAGTCGCAGGAAGTTACATCACTCCGCAGACATCTCCTGTTTTTCTGATCAAATACAAAGCAGATCACGGCAAAACTTTCCTCTCCGCGTGCCGAGAGAGAGAGAGAGAGAGAGAGAGAGATGGATGGATGTGCAGAAAGACAGGGATATATGGACGGACTGACAGACTGATTGCTCAATACAGACAGACAGACAGAGACAGACAGATTTTTCAAGACAGACAGACAGAGATGGATGGATGGATGTGCAGAAAGACAGCGATATAAGGACAGGCAAATTGTTCAAGATAGACAGACAGAAATGCAGACAGATGTCCAAAAAGACAGGGATATATCGACAGACAGACACAATGTTCAAGACAGACAGAGCGATATAGACATTGAATCATAGCCATAGAGACAGACAGACAGACAGACAGATGTTCGAAGACAACAGACAGACAACAGAAACGCAGACCAAAAGCGCCAAAAGCACAGACAGACAGACAGAAGTTGACAGACAGATGTTCACAGTCAGTCAGACAGACAGTCAGTCAGACAGATGTTCACAGTCACTCAGACAGACAGAGGTTGAGAGACACAGAGTCAGTCACAGAGACAAGCAGACTGAAACAGATGTTCAAAGACAGACAGACAGACCAAACAGATGTTCAGAGACTGTTCTGAAACAGACAGTCAGACAGAAATAGAGATAGACGGGTGTTCTGAAACAGACAGACAGATGTTGTGAGATGGGCAGAAACAAACAGACAGACAGACCGAAATAGAGATATATGGATCTTCAGAAACAGACAGACAGATGTTCAGAGTCAGACAGACAGACGGACAGACAGATGTTGTGAGACGGACAGACAGATGTTGAGAGTCAGTGAGACAGATGTTGTGAGACGGACAGACAGATGTTGAGAGTCAGTGAGTCAGACAGACAGACAGATGTTGTGAGATGGGCAGAAACAAACAGACAGACAGACCGAAATAGAGATATATGGATCTTCAGAAACAGACAGACAGATGTTCAGAGTCAGACAGACAGACAGACAGACAGATGTTGAGAGTCAGACAGACAGACAGATGTTGAGAGTCAGTGAGACAGATGTTGTGAGACGGACAGACAGATGTTGAGAGTCAGTGAGTCAGACACACAGACAGATGTTGAGAGTCAGACAGACAGATGTTGAGAGTCGGACAGACAGATGTTGAGAGTCGGACAGACAGATGTTGAGAGTCGGACAGACAGATGTTGTGAGACGGACAGACAGATGTTGAGAGTCGGACAGACAGATGTTGTGAGACGGACAGACAGATGTTGAGAGTCAGTGAGTCAGACAGACAGACAGACAGATGTTGAGAGTCAGTCAGACAGACAGATGTTGAGAGTCAGTCAGACAGACAGATGTTGAGAGTCAGACAGACAGATGTTGAGAGTCAGTCAGTCAGACAGACAGATGTTGGGGCGGGTGGGCACAGGGTGGCAGTGGAGCTTTCACTCGGGTCCTGACGTCTTTGTTCTCTGAGCGTCTCAGCTGCTCTGAATTAGAGACGCCAAACAAGCTGATGCGTGCCAGCTGTTGTCACGCCGCGCGGAGATGAATGACATCACAGCTGCTCAGACCACACCCGGAAAATATCAACTCCAGAAGACCCAGCTCTGCAGGACTCACCACTCTCACCAAACTAAACACCAGCGTGCTGAACATCAGCTAGAGCTGCTCCACCAGCCAAAACTCTCTCTTCAGCCGCTTGCTCCACCTCTTAGTCATGAGCTGGAACCAATCCAAGCCATTAAGGGAGTGAAAGATAGGACACACCCCTGGAATGGCAGCCAACCAATCACAGAGCAGAACACACACACACACACACACACACACACACACACACACACACACACCAGCAGTCTCCTGAAGGACACACCCATGGACTGGCAGCCAACCAATCACAGAGCAGAACACACACACACACACACACACACACACACACACACACAGACCAGCTGTCTCCTGAACTTCTTCTGAACCATGTTCTTTGGCAGATCTTTAGTTTGTTTGTGTGTTTTGCTACACAAATTATTAGGTTCATAATTAAATGCCAATTAAAAACCTTTCGGTGTAAAAAAAAAAAAACGGTGTTATAATGTGTGCAGCGCTATTTATGGCTAATGTTCATTACAATGTGTGTGGTGTTATTTATGGTTTTATGATTATGCTCGTTTTTTTTTTATTAATAACCTTTATTGATCTCCCAAGGAAGAAATTCAGGTGTCCGGCAGAAAACACACACAAATGCCTAAACATAACAAATAACAAACAAATAAAACGAATATGAGTCTTGTATTAATATTTAAGATTTTATATTAATCATATCATATCTCGAAATATTAATATAAAAAATTCATAATATCAATTTTAAAAATTGTCGTTCTAAAAAGTGCAAATCAATTCATTGTTTTTTATATAGATGTGTTCATTTATATAGTGTGTCTGCTATTGTGACGCGCAATTTCCCAAGTTGTGGGAGTAAAGGCATTTTCATTCATTCATTCATTCATTCATTCATCCATTGAAAGAAAGCTCCTGACCTCTGAGTCCGGTTTCTCCCTTCTCTCCAGTGTGTCCGTCCTGACCACCTTGTCCGGCCAGTCCGCGCGGACCCTGGACACCTTTCTCTCCTGCGGACCCTGACAGACAAACAGAAGCTCATCCATCCTCCCGTCTCCAGCTCTGCTCCACGTTACCTCTTATTCCAGTCAGTCCCGGAAGTCCAGCGGGTCCCAGGGGTCCGACGTCGCCCTTCTCCCCTGGGGGTCCGGGTGGTCCTGGGACATCACAGGCAGAGGGTGTGATCAGCGGACGATAAACCAGCACAAAGAGACCTTTAGTTAAGGTAAAGCATTTTCTATTTTTCTATATTTATTTACAACTTTAACAATGTAAAAAAAAATGATTTTTTGTTTGAAATTTTTATTTCTATTTTTATCATTTCTATTTAAAGAATTACACTGTGCAGTAATTAGGTTTTTTTTTTTCAATGAATATAATGTAACTATTTAAAATAATTATGTAATTATGTATTTTACTTTTACTATTTGACTCAAATTTTCTATACAAAAAATTGATTTTTTTTTTTTTTTCACACTATTTTCGCAAAAAAATTACGTTGGCAAATTATTACAATAAATAAGAATCGAAAATGTATCTAGTTCTTGATCAGTCTGCAATCAGTTTATAAAAATGCTTCATTTAATTTTCACCCTGAAACATTTACAGAAATAACCAGATTCCCACAGAAATAATTGTTATTTTCTCAATATTTTTTTTTTCTCAATAAAGACTGGAAAATAAACATCTTATAAGAAAAGATGTCCACCATTTCAGCCAAAAAAATCTATAATACAAATAGTAGCCAACCAAAAAAGCCCAAAGGGAAGTGCAAACATTTCAATGGAAAATCCTGCAAATTCCTGAATTGTGAGAGAAACGTTTAATGTATCGTTATTAGAGATGGTGAACAGGCCATATATGGACTTCCCCTAATTTGTATTCAAATCAATATTCTTCCTAAATTTACACTTTTTCTATTTGTATTCCTGACTCGTGCAAATTTCTCCGTCCTTTGGGAGTCAGACCTGCTGCTGTTCACAATGGTTGTGCCTACATCAGATCTACATCAGATCTACAGGTTCCTACATGCTTTTTCTTTTTATTTTTTGGCCTTGTGAAGTCCTTCTCCTATTGTATCAGAGAGTGAAGAACGCCCTGCTAGTTGGTAACTAAACGCTGCTTCAACCGAGACGTACATTTGAGAGAAGACCTTACTAAGAAATCCTGATGTTCCTGACGTTCTCCCATCATGGAACACATCTGGCCACCTGCCACCAGTAACACGCCATATGATGTAATATTGAGTATAAGCAGGTGTGTAAAGTACTTGTGTAAGTACTTAAGTACTTTGTTACTTTACTTAAGTATGTTTTTGGCTACTTCGTACTTGCACTGAGTATAAAAAAATATTAGCAACTTTTACTCTCTACTCCACTGCATTTGTGATTGAGTAGCAGTACTTTTCACTCCACTACATTTGAACGGACACTCATCGTTACTCGTTACATTGTAATTGTGCGCGACGAGCCGGAATCGATTTATACCGCGGTTAATTTCTTGGGCGAACGAGGTGAATATCGCCATCTTTAGGCTGCTGAAGGTAATGGAGGCTATTTGTGAATTAGAAACCACAAGGACGTGAATTAGGGGCGTAAAAATGTGTTTTACAAATGTTATTATATAATATATAACTTTATACAATGCATTTAATATATAATTTACTAATCAGATTACTCATTTTATTTTATATCGACTTGCAAATTGAAGTGACTGAGACTGACTTTTTGTTCTTTTTATCTACTTTGTTCTACCAGTTTTCAAACATTGAGGTTAAATTCTGTTTCTGTCTTGGAAAACAATAGTTTGTTGTCACATTTCTTTTTTTTGGGCCTGTATTGAGCACGAATAAAAAAATACTTCTTAATACTCAAGTTCTTTTAGAATTGGACACTTTGCTACGTTGACTCAAGTCTTTTTGAAATTGGTTACTTGTATTGGAGTAATTTTTACAGTAAGTAACTGTACTTTTACTCAAGTACGGCTGTCTGGTACTCTTTACACCCCTGGGTATAAGAAAGAGTTCTTCCTGACTGTTCTTCAGTGATGCATCGGAAGCCGAATAAACCGCGTGTTAAACTCTAAAGCTGCTTTCTGCCTCCTTGCATTACTCACGGATCCGTTTTCGAGAGAACTGCCTCACGAGAGAGATCTCGGTGAGAGGAAACCTCCAATGTCCCACTGCCGGCGTCCACTCAGATGTGTTTTTGGGACAGACGGACTGATGTGGCGTGAGGAGCAGTGAGGAGGCTCTCACCTCGCACTACGGTGAGGTTCTTCAGAGTGCTGGAGTGCTGCCACTCCTTCAGCTGCAGGTCTGCGGTGATGACGTTCAGCATCTGGATCTCGCCGCGCACCTGCTCCTCCAGACGCACCTGTGTGCTCCTCATGCCCAGCGCCTCCTCGGACACGTTGGCGATCTTCTCCAGCAGCTGGCCGAGCTTCAGCTGGTGCAGGGTGAGGTCTCCACCCAGCGAGCGGTTCAGCGTCTGCACGCTCCAGCCCACGTCCTCCAGCCGCTCCCGCAGCCGCTCCACGCTCAGCACCACCGTCTTCAGCGCCGAGTCCTGCGTGCCCAGGAGGCTGGAGGTGCGGGCCAGCTCCTGGCCCAGGCCGCTGCTGTTCCTCTGGCTGGAGCGGCTGAGGACGGACAGATGCACCCACAGCTGGGCCACGGAGTCGGTGGTGTGCTCGGAGAAGGCCTGAAGGTCCCGGAGGTCCCGCTCCATGCCCTCCGCCAGACGCCCTGCAGAGGTGTGAGAGCTCGAGTCAATGCACTTTGATAGAATAGAAGAAGAAGGAGGAAGAGGAGGAAGAGGAGGAAGAGTAGGAAGAGGAAGAGGAGGAAGAGGAGGAAGAGGAGGAGGAGGAGGAAGAAGAAGAAGAAGAAGAGAAAGGAGGAGGAGGAAGAGGAAGAGGAAGAAAAAGGAGGAGGAGGAGGAAGAGGAGGTAGAGGAGGAAGAGGATGAAGAGGAGGAGGAGGCGGAGGAGGAGGAAGAGGAAGAGGAAGGAGGCGGAGGAGGAAGAAGAGGAAGAGGAAGGAGGAGGAGGAAGAGGAGGAGGAAATAGAAGAAGAAGAAGAAGAAGAAGAAGACCTTTATTTGTCTCAACAAAGAGAAATGTACATTTTGCAGCAGCCCCAATGGTTGGCTACAGCCGAAGTTAATAAGGTTAAGAAATGGTGTGATAAAAATAAATTGTCATTACATTTAGAAAAAAAGCTAAATTCATGCTATGTGGCAATCGCAAAACAAACTATTTAATTAAAATTCAAATTGAAGGAGTATGAAAAGTTTAGGTGTGGTAGTAGATGAAAACATCAGTTGGAAACCTCATATACAGATATATACAGAGCAAATTATGTTTACCAGGGTTTTAACTGTCGCGACATGGTCTTAGTTGAAAGAAGCGTGACTCGTACAAGATGCAGTGTCTGCCTTGTTTACGACAACAAAAATAACAGCTTTTATAAAATCACCGTCAAATTTGAGGAAACACATTAAAGCAAAGGTCAATTTAATGTTCATTTAAAGTGCATTTATTGTTAAACACTTGGCAAAAAACACTTATCTTTTTATATATTTTAATAAATTATATTACATTTATTTAACTTTTTTGTGCAGTGTGAATAAATGTAACGTCTATTATAGGCAACGACTGAGATCTCACTGAGAATAGCATCACAGTCAGCTCGGAACTTTGATTATTTTTATTTATTTTTTTGCACATTGGAGTTTGATTGAGACTGACATTTTGTTCTTTATTTGTTTTGTTTTACCATTTTTTAAACATTGTAAACTTTGTTATGAGTAAAATACTTAAGTTCTTTTAAAATTTGATACTTAGCAACTTTCACTCAAGTCTTTTCTGTAGTGGTGACTTTTTACTTGCATTGGAGTGACTTATACAGTACGTATCTGTACTTTTACTCAAGTATGGTGGTCTGGTACTCTTTACACCTCTGCTGCATTGGCACGCTTGAAAACATTGGCATCTATGGGCGAGTTGTAATCACTGCCAAATGCAGAAATGTAAACACATGTGGATTCAAACGATCGTGGATTCATGACGCCAACCGTGTTTCTGTGGACGCTTTGAAAACACTCGCCAAAAACAAGCGCGGAACGATTTTCCAGACAACATTCGAAAGAGTTGTCAACGGACAAAGCTCAACAGCAAACGCAAATATAAACTGAGTAATTAGCGAGGTTTATTCGCAAGATCATTTTTCGTGATCAGAATGGATCGCACGTGTTTGTTATTTTTAAGGTAAAGTGCTCAACTTTTTTTGTCGTTTTTTTTCATTTTGTGCTGTCATGAACTCCAGTTGTGTGGAATCAGATTAGTGCCAGAAATGTGAGCCAGAAATCCAAACAAAAACAAAAAAACGAGCGGAAAATTACAAGTGGAAAAAAATGGCTTCAAACAATAATGTAAAGAATTTATTATAGTTTATTATTGAATTTTTGAATAATTGAAGTTTATTATAAACTTACGTTTTTTATTTTTGGCACTAATCTGATTCCATACAGTTGCACTTTTCACAACAAGCCTTGAATAATAAAATCGCTCTAAATGATTTTTAATTCAGATCTGGGTAAAAATAAGAGGAAAAATGAGTTCGAAAACATTATTTCCAAAAGACTACGATAAAGATCAGTCAGCGATGGACACACACTTGATCCGTTTTACCGTCTAAACCGATTTTTCGACCTTCCCATTCTAAAAGAGAATTCCGAAAAATGTGTATTTTCTTGGAAACTGGTGGCACTGGTTTCAGAAAAGTTCTTGTCATAATTGAAACAAAACGTCACAGTATTGAGTTCAAGTTCAAGTTCATTTATATAGCGCTTTTCTTAGTCCCAGACCAGGTCAATATAAGACCTAGCCCTGAATATAAGCCCTAGTGTCTCTGCGTCTCTTACCCAGCGTGTGCAGCTGTTGGCTGTGGTTGTGGAACAGGCTCTCCAGCTTCCAGATGTTCTCCAGCAGGTCGCTGTGTGAGGATCGTTCTCCCAGGAGAGTCACGTTCTCCAGCAGCTCCTCCTCTCTGGCTGAGCCGCCGTGGGATCGAGACACTGCACAAGGGGCCGAGCAAACATCTCAGACTCGCTTTTTAATTAGTCGCCGTCAAGGAAATTCTCTGTTTTGTTCAGGAAACGAGCTGCAATAACAGAGAAGGCTTCCTGTCACTCAATCAGCGCCGCCGAGCTGGTTTGATCTGGAGTGGATCGTGGAAATGCAGAGGACGAGAAAAGACGTTGCCGAGGGCAACAAGTCACTTACATGACCTGCTGGCAGAATCCGTGAAAGGTGAAAGGCTACGGCATGTGTGTGTGTGTGTGTGTGTGTGTGTGTGTGTGTGTGTGTGTGTGTGTGTGTGTGTGTGCGCGTGTGTTACAATTTTTCTATTTTTCCTTCGTGTTTACACTTTTGTTTATATTTTGTACATTTTAAAATTTCAATATTATTGCATTTTATTTTTATATTACCATATATGAATTGGTTATTTTGCATAATATTAATTTTAGCAACCTTGCGTTTGTCTGCAACTAAGGAAAGTTTATAAATATATATAATATAATAAATATAATATATTTAATCTTTAATGTTTAGTTCAACCTGTTTTTCTTTACTAGTCATTTCCATTAATTTATATTCTTTGCCATAAGACACACAAACACTGTTTTGTGTAATTAAGAGTAGACTACAGTATATGAGACTATAAATATTTTTTTTAATGTAAAGCACTTTGGTCAGTCTGCTGTTTTAAAAGTGCTTTTATTAATAAAGTTGACTTGACTTGACTACAGTATATCTAATATAATATTAAAGATGGTCCCTTTATATTTTACGTTTTTAAAAAATTATCCATACATTTTTAAAACTAGTGTTCAAAACTAATGTGTGCAGTGTTTGTTACCAAAATTAGTAGCAGCATTTTAAAAACGTGTAGATTCTGTACTGTGTGTTCTGCCTCTTTGAAGCCTGGCTTTGTCTATTTGAATGCATTTCCTCCTCATCATTTCTGAAAGCCTCTTTCTCGATTTCTCCCGCAGCCACTTTCAGTCAAGCAAGAACATGTGTTTGTTTTACTCCATCTTCTCGCCGGGATCACGTAAATCGCCAGTAAAAGCGGACACGAGCTGCCTCGTAAACGCTGTGTTTTAAAACATGCACTATCAACCGTCTCCTTCACTGAGGCGAAGCCAAATAAAAGTCTCTCCGTTTACGAGACGCCGCTGAGAGAAGTCAGCCTCAGTCACTCCACATCAGAACACTGCAGAGGGAAGGAAGGGAGGCTGATGCGCTCTACTTTACGCAGAATATGACCAGAAAAAGAAAAGGCTGTTAGATTTTCAGACCCAAATACACGTATAAGTGTAAATTTAAGCTTAAATAGTTACATCTCAACATGAGAGAGAGAGAGAGAGAGAGAGAGAGAGGGGACAAGCAAACAGACAGAGTACATGGAATGCAGAAAGTGAGAGAGGTCAAACAAAAAGTGAGAGAGCAAAAGAGAGAGAGAAAGAGTGAGTGATCAGAGACAGATCGGCATATATACAGATAGAGAGAGAGGTCAAACTAATAAACGAGAGAGAGAAAAACGAAGAACAAGAGAAAGGGAAGGAGAGACAGCAAGTAGAATAGTAAACAAATTGGGAGAGTAGACAGAGAGAGACAGAGAGTGGGAGAAGGTTGAG
>MU204386.1:1037924-1066785 GCA_017309775.1 Paedocypris sp. Pulau Singkep
CTCTCTCTCTCTCTCTCTCTCTCTCTCTGTCTGTCTGTCTGTCTGTCTGTCTGGAGCGGTAGACAGCAGGTTCTCTCATCACCGTCACACACACAGAGCGGCGTTTGTTCTGAGACTCTGCTGAAGGTCTGATTCAAAGGCTGGAGAGTGAATAGAGTGAGAATTTGGATATTTCCGGTAACAGACATTATGATCTGTATTCACAAAAGACACAGAGCAAAGACTTTTCTTCACATGCGAAATGGAACTTTTGTCAAAAAAAGCATCATTCATGAGGACATCACTCCTCGGGCCTGTGACAGTAACGGGGATGACATCACTCACCATCTTCACACAGGTTGAGTTTAGAAAGGTTCATTCCGTCGTAGTCTTCCTCACAGAAGGAGCAGTTGTCCCGCTCTTCAGAGACGTTGGTCAGGTACATCGCCTTGTTCTCCGTCCACCACACGACACAGAAAACTACAGGGAGAGAAGATGCATCTTACACTTCACCCACCGGAGGAGACGCAATCGGATCTTAGTAATGGAAAGAAACTAAAGTATTAGTCACTCAAGTCGTTCCATCAATGCGTAATATTAATACTAATAATACTAATAACAATAATAATAAATGTTGTCTTTTTCACTTATCTAAAACTGCGTTCGGACTAGAACAACTTGTCTTTTTATTTCATGTATTATATAAAATGTATATATATATATATATATATATATATATATATATATACAGTATATAGTTAAATATTTAAATTTAATATATTTTAAAAATGTTAGGGTACAACCTTACCAGTCAATTTTTCGTCAAGAACCAATAGTTTGTATTTATTCAAGTTTTTGTATGTAGAAAGTTATTAATTAATAATTAATAATGATTAATACTGTACTTCCTGTCTCTCACATGTTTGAGAGCATCCTGATGGTGTTTGTGGACAGATGAACAACCAAGAACGATCAAAATGATTGTCGCACCAACAAATACTGTAGTACAAAAACCACATTAAAATTCAAATTAAATGCACAAGCAAGAGGGAAAAAAATCTGAAAAGAAATTTCAACATCTGTATAAACATTTCTGGACATCAGCTGCAAAAAGCATCAAAATGTGAACAAGGGCTGAATTAAATGCATTATTCCTGCACACAAATTATTTAGCTTGACACAAAAACACAATTCCAGCATAGAGGAAAAAGATCCATCTCGGCCCGGGACATTGTCAGGCCACATCCCATGATTTAACCAGTGTAAAGGTGATTAATATGTAATTAAATGTAATTCACATATATCAAACATTCTAAAAGCCGTTCATTTATTATGCATATTAGTGTCAGAAACAAAACGGTGTGTGTGTGTGTGTGTGTGTGTATGAGAGAGTGTGTGTGAGTCAGAGACAGCGCTGTATTATGTCTCATTGTTGCAAAGAAACAAATAGTATTTGAACTTTTTTACTCCTTATAGCTTCCATTGTGTCAAATTGACTCGAACATTATTTTTGTAACAAAAACATGTAGCTCTCAAGTATTTTTTTTTTAACACGGGAACAGTATTTGTGTAACATGAATGTGAACTGAATAGTTACATGTTTCATATGCTAATTACACCAAATAAGCCAAGCAGGAGAAGTTTTGAAGTGGAAAAAACGCTTTTAAGTATTTGTAAAATATTTTTAAACTTTGAAAACGAATCAATTGACCCGAACCTAATAAAAGGATTAAATGCCGAGAATATTTTTGATTCAGTTTCTAGCAAGCCATACAAACTCGACATCAAGGGTCACGTTACCCCACAAAACACCGCACACGAACAACACGCTAAATATGAGGCTTGTTGATTTTTTATTAGAAGCACGACGGAACATTCCGAAAGATGGAGTTCAGCTTCACGTAGAATCCCTGAAAAGACAAGGCTGAACATCTCCATTTGCTCCTGATCTGTTTGGTGTTGATTCTCTCCCCGAGCTGAAAGAGGGTTCTTCTGCGTGTTTGAGAAGGTGATTAGAAAGCGCTGGAGTACACTGCTCCACACCATGAGCTCACTGTGCTGCTATGCAACTCCGATCACTGTAAATCTGCAGAGATTAAGAGCAAACGGCCCTTTCTCTCGCTCCGTTCCCACATCTGTCTCTAATAGTCTTCTCGCTTCATATTGATCAGTGACGTGTGGTAATGTCCTGTTTCTCCTCAGGGATGCGGGAGGTTGTCGTCATTTACAATGATTGATTAGATGGCATGTCTCATTATGTGTGTTATACTTTACACCAGACAGAGTAAACACACAACCATGCTTGAGTAAAAGTACGGATACTTACTGTAAAAATTACTCCATTATACGTAATGAGTCACAAATATAGCAAAAAAATATCCAATTTTAGAAGAACTTTACTCGCACTGAATGAGGGCTAGAAAATCACCAATAAATGTGACAAAAAGTTTATCCTGTTTTAAATTTGAAAAACCTTGTTTATTCACAAGATTTCATTATATTATATATGCTTACACTGCCATTGTAATGTCAAGGAAGATCTGTATAGTTTAGCTTGACAAAATTTCACTTTAGATTAACATTAGCTACACTCTAACCTCAATGGTGTTACGCAATTTTGACAAAGAATTTGTAAAAGTGCTTATTTTTGTTGGATTGTTGCCTCGAAAAATTTACCAGAGGAATAAATCACAGTGTAAGGAGTAACGGCAAGTGTCCAAGTAAAAAGTGCAGATACTCGATCAGAAATGTAGTGGAGTTGGGAGTCAAAGTTGCTTATATTTTGTATACTCAGTACAAGTACAAAGTAGCAGAAAACATACTAAAGTAAAGTAACGAAAGTCCATTTACTCAAGTACTTTACTCCTATGCTTTACACATGCACATACATTGAGGCAGATCTGCATTACAATGCGATTGTTTCACACACAATTGACCATTATTTAAAAGTAAAAGTGACGCACAAATGAATTCTGGTTTGACCCCAATTGGAGCAGAACTCATCAAACCATCCCAGCCATTAAAACTTTTGACACACACACAACACACACACACACACACACACACACACTGGCATGTCAGCTCTAAACTCCATCAGCACCAGCACAAACAGCACCGATTCGAGTCATTACCGGAGTCTGGTGGCGGATGAGCGCGACAGGTTCTCGCTTCTTCAGCCTGGACGTCAAGCCGTTCCTCACAAGCGCGATCTGCGAACACACACTCCACACAGCGCCTGGGAATGATTCATGGCGTTTTCATCAGTTTAGTAAGCCCTGGCCTGGACAGATATATTCCAGCCTCGATCCATCGCTTTAAACGTCCTGCGTGAAGTGTCCGATTTCATGCAACTCCCACATGTGGGAAAACACGCAGAAGTGCCTCTCTGGGTTGCCAGATTGGGTCGAGCTGGATCCCCACCCTGAACTCAGCGCTGGACGAAACCCGAGAGCCCTGGCTCTTAGAACACACAGTTTGTTTCAAAAGCAACATTATTTACGCGAAATTTGAGCACGCGCGCAAAATATTCGAATAAAACGCACGTGATCATCCTCGCACGTTCGCGCACACACTTGTCACACTCGCGCATATATACACCTGATCACACGCTCATCGTATCTTTAACGATGTCAATCCACGTTTTTACATGAGTTTTAACTACGAGTTTTTATGATCGTTACAAACAGTATATCAGTTTTCTGATGACAATCAGAAGCAACACACGGAAAACATGAAGCGCTTTAATTACGCGTTTCGTCGTAAAAAGAATTAGATCGGCGGGAAAATTGTATTTAGTCTTTTAATAAATATAGACATTAGATTAATATTCAGACAAAAATAGAACTTTGATTATTTGATCCTCAGTAAATTGAACGAAACGACACGTGCTATACGGGAAGAAAATAGCATAGAGCCGCACAACACCAACGAAAAATCCGGTTTTATATATGATGGCGTTTGGTTTTGTGTTATTACGCGTTATTAAAGCTGTACTGTGGTGACTGTGGCCCTGACGGCTTGTTCTTCAGATGTGGGGCCGTTGCTAGGGTGTCGGGGGCCCCGGATCTGCTTATTACCACCACCCCCCTCGGTAAAGGGGTTATTCATGTGGGGCAGAAGTTTTCTACACATCTATTATTAAAACAGCCCACATATGTCCCTGTAAATAGCTCACGTGATCCCGAACATGCTGAAAAGAACACAGATATGCACACATATGGAGACAACAATAAGGTACAAACCAAGACACATAATTTCGATTGAATTGCACAATTTAGAGTATACATATTTGTATCAGTGTCTACAGTTATGTTTTATCTAATAAAAAAAACATGTATTATCTAAATTGTGTGTGGCCTTTTAATCGGAATAATTGTTTGAGTCTGACACAATATGGAAAAACGAATTCAGCAAATATCTGAACATGTGCTTTAATTAACAATTTATTAAAAAACAAAAAATATAAAAAAGTATTGTGTTTTTTAATTTTTGTTTTTAACGCGCGCACGGCCGTGAGTTGCTGATATGCGGCGCGTGCTGATGACGTCACAACACCATGGCGGTTTTGTTGGAAACGACTCTAGGAGATATTGTGGTCGATTTATACACAGAAGAGAGACCTAAAGGTAAAACTTTGCAAAGTTGTGTATCTTTTTTTCCATGTAATTGTTGCTTAACAGCCAGAGTTTTGTGACGATTGTGTATCAGCCGAAATACCCAATCTAATGTGTAGACCCTCGGTGTAACTAACGATAAACACACTAAAACAGTTCGAAAACATGAATAATTTAGCTTATTTACAATGACTTAAAGTCAAAGATGAGAGTTCAATATAAGCGTGAGTCAGTACAAGAGTTTAATAACGGCAGCATTCTCCACAGTTCGCAATGTATTACTATCATTTTTCTAAAAACGAACCCGTTATTGTGTAACGGTCTGGAGTTGTGTGTCAATAGACTCACAATTATTTGTATTACTTTTTTATTTACAGCGTCTCTGAACTTCCTGAAGCTCTGCAAGATCAAATACTACAACTACTGCCTGGTTCACAATGTTCAGGTACAGTTTGTTTTGTCAGTACATGCATCTAAATATTCATTTATTGTTAATTAATATTAATATTAATATTAATTGATCAATATTGATAACTGTTTATAATAATATCAGCTGTCACACAGTTGAAATGTGCCCAAACCCGAAGTCACATTTATTTACTATGACATCACATTCATGCTTTCCTCCTTTTTGGAAATTGTCCATATTCATTTCTGTTAACTTCTTTCTTTCTCTGTGTTTTTGCTTCTGCTGAACACAAATATTTCACCAGTGGGATTAATAAAGTCTATCTTGTCTTATCTTCCTATTGGCCACTGAGAAGAACGTTTCACCTTTTTGTGGCTATTTACTATAAATGCGGATGTTTTCAAGGATCATGTAAACCTTTGGATCAATAAAGCTTTCTTATATTTCACTGTGCTTGTTGTTCTCAGAGGGATTTCATCTTTCAGACGGGCGACCCGACCGGGACGGGCCGCGGGGGCGAGTCAGTGTTCTGGTGAGGCTTCTTACACACACACACACACACACACACACACACACACTTGATTATTTGTTTTGACGTGTGTTTTTGTGCCTAGTAAACTCTACGGGGACCAGGCTCGCTTTTTTGAGTCGGAGAAGGTTCCGAGGATCAAGCACAAGAAGAAAGGCACCGTGTCTATGGTGAACAACGGCAGTGACCAGCACGGCTCTCAGGTTTCAGTCCCACTTCTTATCACAGAAATGTTGAGATATTGTTAGGTTTCCGGTTTCAGGGTTCTTGCAGGTGCTTGAAATCCTTGAAAATGCTTGGATTTCTGTAATGTGTTTTCAAGGCTTTGAAAATTCTTGAATTTTAAATAAACTGCTTGAAATTCTACATTTCCGGATAAGTGCACGTCCTCGAGACCGGATCAGAACTTAGACGGTTCTCCCGCTCTGTGTCTGGTTTAACACGACTTTGATTGACAGCCTCTAAGAGTGAGACCGAGAGAGTGAGACAGATAAATAAAGTGAGTATGTGAATAAACAGCTCGTGATAATTATAATCCAGGTCTGATTAAAAGTGCAGAAAGTGGGAAGCATCAACACTTTGTTCAACTAAAACACACTTTGCTAATAAAGGAGAAGAATGGCAGATGTCTCATTTCTTTAAGTTAGAATACAAATTTTGCCTATAATGTTAGTAAGGTCTACTAAAATGTAATGTCCATTTTTTTCCACCAATACCACAAAACTAAACCCCAAAATGGTACTGTTTCATTTTGATTGTGGTTAGAATTTTACCACAATTGTCTGGTGTTGGAAAAACTTGAACATGGACCTTGAAAGTGCTTGAATTCTGTCTTTCAGAAAGTGTAGGAACCCTGTGCTTTATAAAGTCATGTGAGCTGGAGACAGCGGAGCCCTGTTTGTCAGTAAAGCCATGGTGTTGTGGTTCTTTACTCACACGATTTTGTTCTTGACTTTTTTGTAGTTTATGATCACCTGTGGAGAGAACCTGGATTATTTAGATGGCGTCCACACAGTGTTTGGCGAGGTCACCGAGGGCATGGACGTGCTGGCTAAAATCAACGAGACTTTTGTGGACGGCAGCTTCATCCCCTTTCAGGACATCAGGTACCTAAACACACACACACACACACACACACACACACACACACACACACACACACACACACAATCTGCAGGGACCGACAAACCACCTATTTCAAGATTACCGATATTTCCGTTCACATTCACATCTTCACGACACTTAGTTGTAGAACCCACCAGACCGGAATTCAAACTTCCGGATTGTTACGGCTGCTTGAAATCCTTGAAAATGCTTTTATTTCAGTCATGTGTTTTCAAGGTCTAGAAATTAATACGTGCTGACAGCAGTTTCGTAAGGCAAAAATGTCATAAATCTGGACGCAATTGACATGTAATCGCCAAGCCCCTGGAAAATCAGACAGATTTTTTATAATATAATATGATAAAATATTCTATCATTGTACAAAGAAAAACATGTTACATTTATTGAAAAAAAAAAACTGTGTGGACTGTGGTACTAAAGTAAAAGAATAAAAATCAGTTTATTACTCGTCTTATTTCGGTAAAGAAAAAAGTGCACCAAATTTAGACTCAAATCTTTATCTCTTGAACAATAAAGTGAACGGATCATTTTGATTCGTGCATTTTGTTCATTTGTTTTATATACACGGTACATGAACATGCTAATCCTGGACCTGTTTTTTTTATTTGTTTGTACTGTGTTTTGCTTTATGTACGGTGTTCTTGAGTCAAAAATAAAATGTACTAATATTATTATTATTATTAATAATAATATTGACAGTCGACTAGACAGACGGTGACACTTGTCCAATTTCCATTACAAAGCACAACTTGGTTTTTGTCTGTCTTCGCATAATGTCTCTTCAAATGTGATTAAAATGGCAAAGTTTCATTTTGGTTGTATATAAGCAGATCTTTAAATATATACATTTTACCACAATGGTCGAAACATAGACCGTAAAAATGCTTGAATTTGAGTTTTCAGAAGCTGTAGGAACCCTGAAACTTTCCTCTGCTGGACCAACACAACTCTCACACTCACATCATCTCATCCCTGATCTGTGTCGTGCAGGATCAACCACACAGTGATTCTGGACGACCCGTTTGATGACCCACCAGGCCTGAAGGTCCCGGACCGATCGCCGGAGCCCACCAGAGAGCAGCTGGACGTCAGTACACACACTTGCTTTGAATTATCCAAATGATCGGAATCGGAAGGTTGTGTTTAACTGAATCAGTGAAGGGTTTGCTTTTTTATTTATTTACTTATTTTACAGTCATTTTTTAGTAAGTTTAATTTCAGAGTCAAAGTCAAAGTCAAAGTCAGCTTTATTGTCAACTCTGCTGTACGTACTGGACGTTCAGAGAGTCGAAATTGCTTTCTCTACTCATCCACGCTCTTTACAGATAGACATACATTTTTACAAAAAAAACAAGTAACATAAAATGTGCATTTTGTGCATTTTTACAAAAAAACAAGTAACAAAAATGTGCAATTTTCAAGTACTGGTACAGAGTTTTTACAAAAAGTGTTGTGCAATTGCGATTTTAGGAAAAAAATAATAATAAATAAATAAAAAAAAAATAAATAAAAAATAAAAAAATGTGCAATTTACAGAAAGTACCCAAAAAATGCAATAGTCACAGGAACACAATACAGTGGAAATGAGAAATGTGCAAAAGTTTGTAAGGCGCTTTTCATAGTTTTAACTGTCACAAAGCGCACAAGTAATATATAAATATATGTATAAATCACGTTTCAGCCTCAAAGACTCTGCCAGATGGATAGACTTTTGAAGGTTTTTCAATTTTTCAGAAAAATTCAAGACAAACAGGGTTATAACATGAATATAATCCTAATACTGTACGACTCATCAGAATCAGAAATTCTTTATTCATCCCGTTGGGGGAAATTATTTTTGTTTATTGCTCTCAAAAACAACCACTGATTGACAAACATTAATTGGAAATAAAAGGTAGAAAGAAAAGAAAGAATATATAAAAATATACACACGCATATACACATACACATACACTTATAGTATATGCTATGTATGTGCACAAAGGTCGTCACAGTAGCTGTTGTTATTTACAGTCACACTCGTGTTGGTGGTTGGATTGGTAAATAAATCAGGTTATTTCAGGCAAGTGTGTGTGTGTGTGTGTGTGTGTTTCAGAGTGGCCGTATCGGAGCAGACGAAGCCATAAACGATGATGAGGGAAGAGACGCGGACGAGCTGGACGAGCTGATCAAGGACAAGGAGGCCAAGACTCAAGCCATTTTACTGGAGATGGTGAGTGGCGACGCGTGCCGGTGAAGACGGAGTGTGTCAGCGCTGGTGCGTGTGTGTGTCAGGTGGGCGACCTGCCGGATGCAGACGTCAAGCCCCCGGAGAACGTGCTGTTTGTGTGTAAACTCAACCCCGTCACCACAGACGAGGACCTGGAGATCATCTTCTCACGCTTCGGCTCCATCAAATGGTGACAAAACACTTTTGGATTTGTTTGACGTGTGTGTGTGTGTGTGTGTGTGTGTGTGTGAGATGATGGAACGCAAACAAGGAACTTCTTCTGCAGCGTGCAGACAGAACGGCATTTTACTGTCTCACTGACACGTAATGACGGGAATATTCGAGTTTTGAAAATGAACACACACACACACGCACACAATCTCACTACCACACATAACTTAAATAACTGAACACACACACATACTTACTAGCACACATAACCTAACTCAACACACACACACTCGCTAGCACGCATAACTTAACACAACAGACACACACACTCTCTCTCTCACTAGCACACATACGCAATCTCTCTCTCATAACTCTCTCACGTAACTTAACACACACACACACACACACACACACACACACACACACACACACACACTCTCTCTCTCTCTGTCTCTCTCTCTCTTACTAGCACACATAACTTAACACACACACTCTCACTAGCACACAAAACGTAACACACACACACACTACTCGTTTTGTCACTTGTATCTAGTTTGTCACATGACATTATCTGCTGAGCAACACAGTATAAGCTCTTTCTCCATCATATGACATTTATTTAAAGCCGCCGTCTCCTTGGTGTTTCTCTGAAGCAGCAGGAAATGTTTGTAAAGGTGTGTGTGTGTGTGTGTGTGTGTTCAGCTGTGAGATCATCAGGGACTGGAAGTCTGGGGAATCTCTGTGCTACGCGTTCATCGAGTTTGAGAAGGTGTGTGTGAAGCGTCAGGCGGCGAGACACGGGGCTCCTGCTGATGTTCCTGTGTGCTGGCCTTCAGGAGGAAGACTGCGAGAAGGCCTACTTCAAGATGGACAACGTGCTGATCGACGACCGCCGCATACACGTGGACTTCAGCCAGTCCGTGTCCAAGATCAGGTGGAAGGGCAAAGGTGAGCGCGCTGCTGAGATCAACACACACACACACACACACACACGCTTGCTCTGGCCCGCAGGAGGGAAGTGGAGTAAAGACGACTTCAAGGCCTACGAGAAGGAGCGAGACAACAAGACCAACCTGACTCTGAAGAACAGCGCTAAGCCCAAGCAAGAGTATCCGCTGCTGAACACACACACACACACACACACGCACACACACACGCACAGTGAGGTCAAAAGTGGTTACTTTCGCTACTTCGTTATACTAGAGTTAAAAAGTACTCCTGTGGAAGTGAAAGTAAAATGCCCAATCTTTTACTAAAGTAAAAGTAGCGTTACTCGTACTGAAAAAAACTACTTTTAAGTATAAAAGTAAAAGTAATGCTAGAAAGAAAAATGCCAAATGTTGAAAAGAAAATTATTGAACTCTATTAAAATATTGATTGCTATTGTTCTATTAAAATGTTGTTGTAATTATATTGAAAATGAATGCATTTTATTACAAAGCTTCAGTGCAATCTGCGCCGCCTCAAGACACTCAATCACACAGGCTTCTCGGAGGTTGATAAATCTGTAAAAACTTCTAACAAAATAGAATATTTTCAAATACATGTTATGAGATAATGACCTAAATATGAACTCTTGTGTTTGAAGATCTAGCTTCAACATTACATTATCTCCTTTATCTCTAGTATAAGATAAGTCATATCTCTCAAAGTCTCACAAAGATACTAACTGAAATGTTTTCCAGTGTTCACGTGAGCTTTGAGATCTTGGGCAACTTTATTACACACTGAGACATGTGAAGCTTATGTTTTTTTTTTTGATCGATTCAACACGAAAATAAAATTTACCGAAACGAAATCGCAGTGACGTGGCTCGTTTTGAAAAAGTAACAAATAGAAAGTACAGATGTTTGCTTAAAAAAATAAGTAGAAGTAAAAAGTAAGCCAAATTTCTACTTAAGGTAATGAAGTGGTATTATTTTGTTACTTGACACCTATGCGCATGCACACACACACACACACACACACACACACACACACACACTTCTATTGCAGGAGTCGGTCTTAACTCGTCTCTAAAGCTCTCGCTACCAGCTTTTATCAGATGAAGACGAGGACGAGGAAGACAGAAGAAAAGTCCGAGAGAAGCACAGCGGGAAGCGCCATTCAGAACACAAGAGATCAAAGGTACGGCACAGGTCAAAGGTCACCGCAGAAACACACTGACTTCGGAGAACTTCACAAAATCCTGCTTTTCACCATCTTAAATGACGTTTAAAGCTCGAGGATTCATTCGTCAGCCGTTCATCCTGTTATACAGAGATTTTTATGAAACGTGTATTAAAAAAAACGGTCTTTCTTTTCAAACGGCGTAAGTAATCATGCGATGATTAACAATTTGCTTTCAGTCGCATTTTTTGAAGCTTCACTTATTCACTTTTTGCTTTTTAAAGACGTTTTTTTTTCTTTTTAAAGACCCCTCTATTTCGCACGGCGGCTTTGTGTTGGTCTAAGAACAGCGCTGTATCAATAAAGTTGAATTTGATCTTCTTTGGCTCAGGGCCAGGGCCGCGAGGAGAGCCGGAGGAGCCGAGACGAAGGGCGACGACGTTCCCGGTCCAGAGAGCGAGAGCGACACGGAGACAAGCATCGCAGGGAACATCGGCGTGAACGCAGCCGCAGCCCGAAGACGTCCAGGTACTACAGCTGAGCCACGCCACCACTTCCTGTCGCAGCCCGTCACCGTGTGAAAAAGTCTGTTAATCATGTGTAATAAAACTTAACTGTGCTGGAAACATCTCGAGAAACACGTGTTTAAATCACACACATTTACAAGCAATTCCCAACATTCCCAACCCTTAGAAGTTCGTTTTTAACCTCAAAAAGTCTAGCATCTCGGGCCCCACTTTGACTTAGATGCCTGCACACGCTCACACACACCGTCCTTGGTTTCTAGTGGTGTGTTCGGTTGGGCTGATGAATTATTGCGCATCATAAATAATGCACGGCGTTTCCTGTAAGAGGAACGTGCACCAGCTGCTGCATTACACAACGCATTCTCCACCGTCGCCTGCCTTCGTGTGTGTGCCAATGCGTTGCAAAAGCAGCTTTTGGTGGTTTGTAACCGCAGTTTAACAGAATATTTATACACTAGTTTGATAAAACTGAAAACCACAGATTATTTGTGGTCAGACGCTATTTGCGGAAGGCGCAACGTGTGTTTTGTCGAAAGAGATTTGAATAAAAACTCGTCACGTCTGGGAAACAGTTATTGACTTTATTTAAAGCATCAAGCTCGTAGTACAGATATATTCAGCACATCTTGACCAACCAAAGAAAGAGCAAGAGAATCGTAACAGCAAAGTTTCCCCCTTCTGGTCTTCCTGTGAAAACCCGCTCGTCCGGGCCGGAAAAAAAAAACGAAACAAAAAAAGTCCAAATCACCTGAAAGTCACGTGCTGCCCTAGAACAGAGCCAGCGGAAAATAAAAGAATGGAAGAAAAAGAAAAACGTTTGGTCCAGAAGATCAGCGACCAGTGGCGAGACGGAAAAACCCTCGGCCCGCTGCCCTAAAGCCAAGAGTAACAACGTTGTAAACCGGAAAAGAAAAAGCCTGATCTGGAGAGACGGAGCAGTCACGTCATAATCTGCCGCTTATAAAAAAACAAACCCCCGAGAAAAAGGCCTAAAAGAGAAAGATGGATGTGCAGTTTGTGTGGAATGATCCGGGTCAGCCCTGACATGCTCAGATCGCTGAAGGCCCATTGTGTGGCTTCCGCTGTGGAGAATGAGGGGACGCTTTTGTCCAGAAAAAGGAAAACGCTTTGCTGTGCGATCGACAGCGCCAAAGCAAAATGTCTGTCTGACGGTTTAATTCAGAGCCGGGGCCGAACAGGCTGCGAGCCGGACCGCCCTCCCCGGGGTCCTTCATCCAGCCGAAGCCCGTCGCTTCCGTCACGCGCTCAACATGCGACGCGAAAAAAACAAAAAAAAATCCCTGGTGTTTATTTTGCTCTCATTTTCCTCTCAACCGCCTCGCGTAACTACATTCCGCTTCATGCTATACAAGGCCATAGTGTGTGAGGAGGGGAAGACGCTTTCAACACTTCGCTTGAGAAACCGTCTCTCGAAACATTCACCCGCACTGGACGGTTGAGAGGAAAAAAAATTGCGGTTACCACCCGTAAAAAAAAATTAAAATTGAGAAAAAAACGGCAGAGAAAAATTCGTTTTTTCCCGCACTTGTACTTTTCAAACGTCTTTATTAGTTCAGTGAAAACTCTATTTTACGTTGAATATTTGTTTTTTTTTGCCGTATAGTGTTTCAAACAGGTTTATTAATTCGGTGAAAACTCTATTTTACGCTTAATTCGTTTTTTTGCCGTAGAGTGTTACAAATGTGTTCATTAATTCAGTGAAAACTTTTACGTTTAATATTCGTTTTTTTTTTTTGCCGCAGAGTGTAATTTTGAACAGAATAGAGGTGTTTTTGTGGCTGGTGGGCCGGAGATCTGAGCAGGTCAGGGGTGCGGGCCTAGTGCGGGCGGAAGCCCTGTCTGTGGGGGACGCGGGGGGACGTCTGCAGGAAGGGAAGCGAGGAAGCTGTGGCCAGCGGGAACTCTACATGCACTTCAAGATCACAGCAAGAATGAGCTAGAATATCTACAGATACGTGACGAGAGCTTTCATGCACGAGGTCGAGGCTGCGGGTACGAGGAGGATCTGAGGAGCGTCTCGTCTTCATGGCGCCGCTCAGCTCTGCTGCTTCTGCTGGAGGGTCTTGGCGTAGCTGGTGAACACAAAGTTGTAGTCGTTGAAGTGGGCCAGTTGGCGGTCCAGGAGGCGGTAGCCCTCCAGCTTCTGAGCTGAGGAGAACACGCTGCGGCATTTGGAGCTCTGGGGAGAAGAGAGCGCATCATCAGACTCACGAGGAGACCCGGAGGAGCTGCAGACGTTACCTGGTTGACGAAAAGCGTCGTCACAAACTTCCCTGGCTTGAAGACGTCCACGACTCTGCGGACGAGCTCGTCGTAGGACGTCTGGGAGAGGTTGGTTTCGAAGCTGACGTAGGAGAACTCTGGTTCAGGGGTGATGTGAATCGTCCAGTAGGTTCCCTGAAACACACACACACACACTCGGTCGGTCGGTCCACGAGGGAGAGACGAGCGCTGGAGGTGACGCTTACATCCGTTTTCATTCCATTCATGGAGTATCCACAAGGGTTGAACATTGTGGCGTCAATCACTGAACCTGGAATCAGGTCACGAATTCCACTCATCTGAGGAGACACCACCACAACACTTTAGAGAACGAGACACGGAGTCCAGTACGTGTGAACACAAACAAAACAACGAGCACAGGAGAACAAGACCTGAGGTTAAACAGAAGAATGAGATGCAATGGCAGGAGAGCAAGACGAGGATTAAATGGAAGAACGAGACGTGAGATTAATTTTATTTTATTCTATTATTTAATCTGATGTCTCATTCTAGTGTGTAATCTCACGTATCATTCTAGTGTTTAATCTCACATCTCGTTCTTCTGTTCAATCTCACGTCTCGTTCTTCTGTTCAATCTCACGTCTCGTTCTTCTGTTCAATCTCACATCTCGTTCTTCTGTTCAATCTCACATCTCGTTCTTCTATGTAACCTCTCGTCTCATTCTAGTTTAATCTCTCGTTATATTCTATCGTTTAATTTGATGTCACATTCTAGCGTGTAATCGTTCTTCTGTTTTTAATCTCACGTCTCGTTCTTCTGTAATCCTGAATCCAAATCTCACACTGATGTCTTCATCACTGGTTTATTATTGTCTACTGAGACCTGCAGTGCGGTGCGTGCAAGTCTTACACGAGTGACATCATTAGCAGAAACACCGTCTTTCATGTAGAACTGGTCCATCACAGCTGGGTCAAGGTCACTCATCAGAACTTCGAGCGTCTGGTCCGCCTGCTTATTCTCCCAGTACTCCGGCAGCTCCAGCGTGAACAAGTACCTGCAGGACCAACACAAGCTTTCTCAAGATCTCCGCTGGTTCCAGAGCTGGTGAGACGTGACAATTCTCGTTCAAAAACGGCGCATCTCAGCTTGCAGACGGGCCTTCACAGTGAGGAGAAGACGAGGGAGAGCGTCTCACCAGCAGTCCGAGTTCAGACGTCCCATACAGTAAGCTGCTCCATCTGAGCACAAACAAACCACAGCGAGCGTCAGCACTCCAACCCGGCGCCGTGCGGCCTAACAACTCATACTTGGAAAGATCTGGCTGAGGAACTCGACTTCCTCCTGGAAGTTGCGGTGAGGAAACTCCTGATGTGTGGGCTTCATGAAGTTTTTACGAGAGTAGAAGAAGTTCTGCAAGACAAAGAGGGTTTGGTGAGCGGAGGCGTTGGCACGGCGACGGGTTCCTCGCGGCTCCTGCTCTCTCACCTCTATGGCATCGAAGCCGCAGTACTCACGAGCCAGTTCCAGAAGCGGCACCAGTGCCTGCAGCAAGAGGGTGGTTCCGCATGTCTTCAAAATGAAACGTCTCTTGGAGACAAACATGCTACTCTCACTGAAACAGAGAGGCAGACGCCAGCGTGAGGAGAGCAGTCTGAAGGCCTGAAGTAATCCTAAAGCTGCGGTTCACACGCGCTGACCCTCCGTCCTCACATCCCAGACCTGGTAAACGGATTAGCGCCGTCCTTTCCCAGACAGGAAGTGTTCCTCGAGCGTGTGCGCGCGCGGTAAAGATAGCCTATTATTACTATTATTAACATCGCAAAGCCCCTGATTCCCCCGGCAGCTTCTTCTGCTCTCACGCTGAACTGCGCATCAAACCTCGTCCAATCAGGGTTTGGGGGCGGGGCAACAACAAACAGTCATCGAGCTGCTCTGACGTCGTTTCGCCGTGGTTCGTCGGGTCGATTTATCGCATATTTAGGCGGAATCCTGAAAGACGAATATTCAGGTTATTCCGAATAGAACTTACCTGAGTATATAAGCTTCCTGCTTGTCAGTCTTTGTCACACTTATAATCAAACAATGCACATTCTCCAGAAGTTTGTCCCACTCAAATCTGAAGAATCGGAGAGAAAGATGGAGAGATTAGTACTCGAGACCTACAAAAAGAATAACCGGCCAAACGTGACTCAAGTGCCAACCAATCAGCGCTGTTGAATTAGTCTGACCAAACAACTGTAATCTTCAAATTATAAGGCACACCATTAATAATCATCATTTTCTTAGCCATGCAAGTCACACCTCATGACCAGACACTCAAATATAACAGGTGTACAACATCCACAAATAGCCAAAAGTCAAGTGAGTGTTAAGTATTAGTGCACAAGAGGTGCTTTAGCTGGACCAGCTACTAGCCAAGGAAAAAACAGTGTAGATTCTAGAAGAGTTTGAGGTAACGACAAACGAGAAACAGCCACTCAATCAATAGAAAAAGCCAAAGAAATTCTTCCCATTACACACTTGTATACTGAGAAACGTCAATGTCTTTTTCGTAGGTGCAGATTTTTTTTTAATTCACTATTTTTTGCAATTCATTTTCCTTTCTCCGAATCCTCACAACACACGCTTTCAAATGGCAAGCAGCGGGACAGTCCAGCTCTTCAGTTTGTGATCATGTCGTGAAATGGTTTCATTTTCCACAGAAATGTTTTGAGATTCTGACTTCGTGTCACATTATATTTTTGTACTTGTATTCACACACACGATCAATTGTAGATGTGTGTTATCACGAACATTTGGATTGGCTCGGCATAATACTGCACACCCTAAAAACCGGGAGAAGTCCACAGACACGTTTCAACCACGTGGGACATGGGAGAAGAATATCGCACGGTACGTCATTTCTAATATCGCAAATTACATCATGACGTAAATCACGTGACTGGTTCCGGGATGCGCGCTCACGTTCCGTCTGCATTGACTCAGCAGCTTCGAACTCGACGACCCACGAGCGCGTCTCCGCCAATGACCGCAGGGCCCCCTCGACCAATAGCGGCCGGGGGCGTGGCTTACGACGTAAGACGCAGACGCGTGACTTTCACATGGAGGCTGCGGCGCAGGATCAAGCGCCATGATATATTTCCCTAAAATAGAGCCCCGCGTGTGCACATGCGCACACCGACTTTACGCTGAATTATTCATGCGCCTTTCACATAAACAACACGTCACGCGAACGTGCAACACACACACACGCCACAGCGAGTCCGTGCTAACAAAGCAGACGCGATCAGATTGCGAAGGGGAAAAAAATCAATCGCTTTCTTCACCGCCGTGTGTACAGTTGTTTGCCATGGCGCCAGTCAGTTAGCACTAGCCACCGGCTAATCGATTGATCGGCGTATCGATAACTCTCCCGGCAGTGCGGTAGATCCATCCCGGTGCAGCGACACGTTGCGTAACGTGAAAACACACCGGCAACACCGCGAGCCGAGCGCGCTAACGACGCCGGGCGGAGGATCTGACAGCTCGAATGAATGAGTGGAAAGGGGGGATGGTGTCAGAATAGCACCGCCAGCCTCACGTGTCACTCATCCGCCGACAAGCGCCTCGACGTCCGGCTTTCACATCATTCACGACGGGCAGAGCCAGTCACGGGCCCGGCTTCATTCAGCCGAGTCACCGCGCGCTCTCCCACACACACACGCGCGCGCGCGCGCGCACCGGCCGATTCACCCACCGTGGGATTTCGCGCAGATCCCCGGTTCCTTTGGCTTCGTCTTGTCGGGAGAACCACACCTCCAGCAGCTTCTCGGTCCCCTCGAAGAAGTGTGCACTGCTCTCTTCCATCGTGAGACAAACAGACTCCAACAACAGAAATGTAACCGTCGGATGGAATCCCAGTAATCGAGTCTTTAATGCGGTACTTATAATTTATTAGCTTAGTTACAGTCCTTGAGCAGTCCGGATGTAGTTGCCTTGCTTGTTTTTTACCGTCTTCCCTTTTGCAGAGAATACCGTAAGCGAGCGCTAGCTAATATCGCCGGCCATACTGTGAAAGCGCAGAATGCGGTCTGCGCGGAGCTTTTATCAACTAGCAACTGACGTCACCGACGCTCCGGCCAATCGCGGGCAAGACACGCCTCTCGCTCACGTAACGATTGGCCGCCGTCCGCTGCATCCAATGGGAGGTCTCATAAACTTCCCACTGCCGAGGCGCATCTTGTATATGCCCTTGTTTAGACGAATAGACATTCGTGTTTCTGCAGCCGTAAGATCCCGAGGGATTAATAACACTTTGTTCCGAAAGGTTCCCGTCCATCCACGGCCTAGAATAAACAAACAACCCGTTTTCTTTATATTCGACACAGCTGTAATAAAAAAAAACATGATCATCAACATATTAGAGGACTATTAGCCTCCATCAGCAGTGTTAGGCCGGGAATGTGAGGACTGCGTAGCTGTCAAAGGATATTTCCACACACGGCCCATAAAAACACGCCACTTGCTTTGGGAAACAGTTGTCGCGTGGACACCATCTCGTTTAAACGCGTCTTATTCGTGATTCTGGGGCAGAACGTTGCGTCCGGCGGCCCGTGTCGTGTTTGTTTTGTGGCTGGATGTTTGAAAATGACTCCGAAAGCGACACAAGGCGCGATTTGCTCAGTTGTAGTCTTTCAAAACCCCCGTCGCCGTTCGCTCACATCGAGAGAGTCCCGAAGAAAGCCTACATTTCCCAGAAGGCGTTTCTCGACAATAAATGACGTAACCGGCCACGTGACCAATAAACGGAGCCGACCAAAATCCCAAACAAGGAAATGGTGGGGTAATAAAACGATCGGATCATTTAATTATTGCATGTAATAATTAATATTTTATTTTATTGTAAATTAAGAAATATTTATGGGCCGAAATGGACTACGACTTCAAAACGAAGCTCGCCGCCGAGAGGGAGAGAGTGGAAGATCTGTTTGAATATGAAGGTTGTAAAGTGGGTCGCGGCACATACGGGCATGTTTATAAAGCGAAGCGTAAAGACGGGTAAGAGACACGCGCCTGATCGACCTCATTCACTCTCTCACTCACACTCTCTCACTCTGCTCGCGTGATGTTAGCGTGTGTGTGTGTGTGTGTGTGTGTGTGACCCGCGTCCGGTGGGGTTGTTTTTGTTTTGGCGCTGCGGCGTGACATCGCTCCACTCCGGACCTGATCGACGTGAAGAAGTTAAGCTGCTGGTGCGGTCGCGGGCGCGTGGACGTGTGTGTGCGCTGCGGGAGTGTGTCGAGAGTGTCGGTGTGTTCGGCGTCGTTTAGTTGTTGATGCTGAGTGTTTGTGCAGCGGAGCGTTTCTCCGCAGCAACGGCTCCACACCTGACTTTTCTGCTTTGATTCCTCTCACTCGCTCACTCACTCACTCACTCACTCACTCACTTACTCACTAAGTCACACACATATTCTCTCTTTCTTTCTCTCACTCTGTCGCACACACTCACTCACTCACTCACTCACTCAGTCTATCTCTCTCTCTCTCTCTCTCTCACGCACACACACACCCACACACACACCCCCACACACACACACACACACACACACACACACACACACTCTCACTCAGTCACACACACATACACTCACTCACTCACTCAGTCACTCTCTCTCTCTCTCTCTCTCTCTCTCTCTCTCTCTCTCTCTCTCTCTCTCTCTCTCTCTCTCTCTCTCTCTCTCTCTCTCTCTCACACACACACACACACACACACACACACAATAAATGTTTGAGCCGTATTTGAAAAATGCGCATCAATTTTCTCTGAATTCCCTAAAAAGTTCAAGTTTCAAGTTAATTTATTTAGCGATTTTTTTAGTTCAAGACCAACACAAAATGCAAATTAGGGGGAAAAAATAGTATTTAAAGAAGAAAAATGTCCATTATTTATCTGTGTTCAAAAATTAGGAAAAATAATCAGTTAAAAAAACTAAACAAAAAAAGAGAACAAAAAAAGATTTCTTTACCTAGAAATAAAGGTCATTGAAGTCTAAGGAAATCAGTAAGATATTGTCAATGTGTAAAACAAGTTGTCAATGTGTAGTGAACTTGACTTTTGGGAGTTGTGGTCCAGTGGTAGGGGACATGGACCCCCCCTACTACGGGTTCTGCAACTAAGTGTCCTTGGGCAAGACACTGAACCCCACATGCCCCCGGGCGCCACGGCTTAGGGCTGCCCACTGCTCCGGGTTTGTGTGTGTTCACTTCACTGTGTGTGTGCACTTTCACGGATGGGTTAAATGCAGAGCACAAATCCAGTATGGTCCCTAGTGGCCATATTGCGTCACCTCACTTTCCTTCCTTCCTTTTGAATTTATTAGCCCATCATCCAGTCAGAGCTCTTCTAAAATTTGAATTTATTTATTTTAAAAAATGACATGTTTACCACTCTCAGTTCCGCTCTTACTGTAATTTTCTTTTGCGTTTACAGCTCTGGAGTCATCAAAGGGTAAAATGTAAACAATCCACCAAAGCCCTGCAATGTCTGTACATTTATTTTAACCAAAATTGCCCCATTATTTAGGTCGTATTTACAGTTAGAACTCCAGACATATGTATTCATGAGCTTTTGTAAAATGATTTTAAAGTTCTGGCCACGTTTTAAAGTCCTAGGCAATTCTAGGACCTTGCAGTTGATGTGCTCATTTTTGTTGTGTGTGTGTGTGTGTGTGTGTGTGTGTCTGTGTGTGTCGCTGCAGGAAGGATGAGAAGGAATACGCTCTAAAACAGATCGAGGGAACGGGAATCTCCATGTCCGCCTGCCGGGAAATTGCCGTGAGTCGCCTTCCCTTCACTAAACCTCTCAAGTCACATGACACGTTCAACACACACAATTAAACCTGGGACACACTTTCACTTTCAAATGTCTTTTTAGTCGGTTTTTCACATAATATGTACTGGTTGATTAAACACAAGGAGAATCAGCCTAATTTCCCCTTGGCTCATAAATAGAGAAGTAATTTAGAAAACGGAGGATTGATTAGAAATTGTTTAAAACCTTTTTTTTTCCAAATGGTTCAACAGAACAAAAGCCGCATTAAATTTAGCCAGACCATTAAATGGTCAGAAAACAATCATGTTATCAGTATTGATTTAGATTTATTAATATTTTTGCAAGCCTGAACGTCTAGGATTCTTATTCCTTTAAACATTACACTGTCGGCGCTGGTAAATGGCACAAACTGTCTTGTCTTTTTTGATTGGAATTGTGCAGTTCAAACACACTTTTTTTTTATTACTTACTTAGTAATTTATAGTTTTTTGGTAATGGACAAAACGCTTGTTTCAAATGTGAACCCGACCGTTTCCGACGGCTTGAGGACCAGAGCAAAACAGCAGATCTGTTATGTCTGGTTCCAGACAGCTTGGATTCTGATTGGCTGATGATTAAATGACTTCAGTTCCCAAGGTTCCGTTGCTCTGAGACTGGGTGATGGACATGTGACACGAGCAGTCACCGAGCTCGGAAAATTGCGTAGTTTCACGATTCACGAGTCAATATTGATACCAAATTGATAGTTGATTAATATTTTAATAATAATAATAATAATAATATATTGAAATCTGTACATGTTCATGTTTTAACATAATATGGTAACGAGACCATAGATTCATATGAAACTAGTCAAGTTTTGTGAAAGACGACTAGTTAGCGATTAAGCGTGTTGCTGGAAAACAGATTTTTCCAGATTGCTCCACAGTCCTGTTAAAATGCCCCACGGGGACAAGTTAAGTGTTTAAAAGTGTTAAAAAAAAAAAGGTAAACGTGACTCCGCCCTGGGCCGATGATAAAGTTGAGCAAATGCAACAGGGAATCTTCAGACTGCTAATTAACAGCAATTAACCAATCAGCATAAGCCAACGAGTTGATCTTCATTTTTTTTTGGAATGACTAACAACACACTGTGTGTGACAGTTATTTGTTTGTTTACATGAAAATTCTTTAGTAATAATTGCACAGAGACGTGTGTGTGTTGACCTTTCTGACCCTTGACAGCTGCTTTCCACATTCTTGTGCCGCGGGAAGAGTTTCTGCCTTTTTTATCTAAAAGGTGAATAATCTCACCAGAGATAAGATATATATTGATAATCGCAATATAAAATTAAAACAATCCACAGTGAGGTTTGTTATGCCTGAATGTCTCAAATGCGCCGGGGATGTCTCAAGGTTTTTTTTTTCTTTTCTTTTTTTTCTTCTTCCTAAGGAGAGTGTTGTTTTCTTTGGTTGAATATTTAATGGTGTGTGCCGTGAGACACAATTGAGATGATTGAGATCATTCATGGATTTGCTTGTAAACACACAGTCACTGAGCACACACACACACACACACACACACACACACACACACACACACACACACACACACACACACACACACACACACAATGTAGCAATGTGGCTATTTATATATATATTAATAATGGCAATTTTCCAGACTCCAGTTCTTCTGCATTTTTTATAGAACCTGTGAGATTCTGTAATCCAAAACTTATAATTTTATGTTAAATTAACATATGTATTACGTTTTTTTATGGTTATTACACATAAAATATTTAAAATGTTGAGAAATGAAAAGGAAAGGCGAGTGCCTAAATAAAATAATGGACACTAGTATGTAGAACGTAAACTGAAAGTCCTGCTTGCGGTTTGAGCGATATTAATATAAAATATGATATTGATTTCAAGATATTTGTCATTCCCTGGTCGAGTTGGTTTTGATTTTGCGTCCTAAGGGGTCGTAGAAGTTCACAAGCTTTATCTGAGCAATGGTAAGTGCGGGTTAGTAGCCTGGAGTCTGTCTGTGTGGAGTAGTTATGAGCAGGGTTGGGTAGAGAACCCAGTTGACCCGACACCTGTCCACTCATCACGTCTTCTGTCCCAGTTCCATTCCACCCATGTGTCCGTCAGTTGTGATTAGCGGTTATGACGTCATTGATCACCATTCAGACTTTGTGACTTCAATCGCAAATCTCACATGATTTGTCGCAATTCTGACTCCTTTTTTTTTATTTATTTATTTTTTTATAGCTGATCTGTCAGTTGCAATAAATGGTATCAGTTTATGCTTATATGTATATGCAGTATATGTATGGAATCAGTATATGCTTCACATTTACATTTTGGTTTTTGATTTTTCGCTTGCAATTCCGTTTGTTTTTTTTATTGTTTGCTTGCAGTCTTCACGTCTTCGTTTGAGATTTTCTTCACCAGCCAATCAGAGTAAGGCCCGGAAAATGGGCCAGAAATCCAAGCGAAAAAAATCCGGAGCAGAAATCCAAAGCACAAAGTAAAGTTTCAAACGAAAACTGAATGAAAACAAAACAAAAAAACAATCGGAATTGCAAGTGAAAAGTCAAAAACCTAAATGTAAATGTGAATGATTTTTGTTAGTTTCTTAAAAATTTACGTTTGATATGCCACTAATCTGTCTCCATATAAATGCAGTAGTGTAGGATTTTCGAGGTTTAAATTTCAATGATCCAGATTGTATTTAACTGAACTACTGAACTACTTTATCCTGTTTTATAACGGATTAGCCCTGCGCACAACATTCTCTTTAGTCTGTCTCTTTATAAACGCATTATTCACATTCTTATAAAATGTGAATTATCTACCAAAAGCTCTAAAATATGGTTCGTGACCCTAAAATAGATGTTTGTACAACCAAATCGACAAACGTGTCTAAAATGTGGAAGCGAAGCATGGCGACTGTCACCGAGTGTCACGGGTATAAAACTGACCAGCGCCACCTTGTGTCAAGAAGTGGATTCGCAAATTCTTTAGTGGACAGTTGCTCACAAATAGACAGTATAAAAGTTTCTATAAATGTGTATCAGCACAAACTAGAACACAGTGGACAAATCCTTAAGAAACATGTATCTTGGACGGCCAATCATTTGCCTAATCCCTAAATGATGTGCCGTGCTATAAATCAAACGACACGTGGCGACACGGTCATGGCTTCCCCGGCGTGTGTGTCATTAGCGTGGCAGATGAGGTGTTTACCCACGAGCTGGTGAAGTGTAATGAGCTGAGTGGACGGGTCCGGAGGAGAGACAAACATGTCTGCGCTTGCTCTCTGCATCCTGACTCAGATAATAACACACTCGCTCCGCACATACACACTATGCTATTCTCACTGGGGAAATGTAGTGTGGATTAGCTAGATCATTTTGTCGAACTGTAGTGATATGTGCAGTTTCAGTATGCAAAGAGAAGTCAGACTTGCGAGAAATTCAGTCACAATTTCGAGCCAGAAAAGCAAGAAATGTAGGCAGATCAGCACGAAATCGACAAGAACTGTGACGTGAAGTCAGATGTGCAAGATATTGAAATAAGTCGCAAATTTCCACTCATTTCAATAAATTAATTGCGGCAAATGAGACGCAAAACGCATTTTTGCATCTAAATACAGGCGTTACTAGAGTAGAAGAACATTATTATATATATATTATATAATAGCCTTTTATTGTCATTCTTCTAAAAAAAAAGTTTACTGGCCATGCTGTTCTGTCCAGTAAATTCATTTATGTTCCTTGTGTGAACATTTTTTGTATCCGTTTTAGACAAATTGCTTCACTTGCTTCTCTTTTGGATAAAAGCGTCTGCCAGACGACTGTAAAGTAAAGCAAAGTAAAGCAAGTTATATACACGTTCTATTAAATTATAGCATCTTTCTACACAGTGCGACACGCATAATAAATACAGACCAAAAATGTGCCCATAAAATCCAAAAACGTACATCTTACAATATTATACAGGCATATAACTTTACTGCAGAGAAAGAGAGAGAAATTGCACAGTTGTTTTCCAGGATGTTGGTGCATGTGTTTAAGGTTTAGAATATTAAAGTCTCTTTCCAGTTCTTCAGTTTGTGATCCTTGGGATTTTTTAGGAAGTCTGTTGTTGTGGGTAAATCGGTGGCTTTTCGCAACCTAGAGCCTTTAAAAACGTGTCAAGTTCTAAAATAGAGTTGACGTCTTGTGACCCGTGTTCAAATATTGATTCAACATCGCAAAATTCCTGCCAATTTCTGATATTTACTGCCATAAAAAACATGAGAAAAACATGCGTTTCAGGTTAATCTGGCCGTGTGGGTGTGTGAGCGTGTGGTGTGTGTGCCCGAGTGAAGTGGACGCTGGCGCAGATTGGCTGCCGCCATTTCACCGGGCAATTGGTATGTGTGTGAATGTTGTGTGTCATGTAAGGCGACCTTGAGTGTCATGAAAGGCGCCAATAAATAAAAAATCGAATGAATTATTATTATTATTATTATTATAAAATGTGTACCCCCCCCCCTTTTTGGATAAAGTGGATATTTTCAAATTCAACCATCGTTTCCGGATGGAGCTTCGTCTCCGCGACGTCTCATGATATCACGCACAATCGTGATCCAAATCCACTTAGGAGAAAGCGTGAGAGTCGAGTGTGTCGCTTGCAGACACGTGTGTGTGTGTGTGTGTGTGTGTGTGTTCAGAACCAGTCTGACCAGCGTGAGATGTCTGGATCCACTGGATAGACGAGGAAAAGCCAAAAACCAAAAGCCATTATTACGGATGTTGATATTGTGAAATCCTGGAGCTGTAGAATTTGGCACGACTGCCACTCAAGCTTTTACAAGGATTCCGCTCTCTGTCAACCTAAAGGGCGGAGTTATAATCCAGCTGTTTTTCAGCCCCGCCTCCTCATAACTTATGACCAATTGGCTAAACTCTGTATTTGCGCACAGTAATCCCAAAGCCGTTTTGTATGAAGTTAAAACTATGAATTTAAAACGAATCAGATGTTACGCATTTTTTTTTTTTTTGTTTTTTGCAGATTCAATAATTTTTTTTTTTTTTGCATATTACAACATCCAATCAGAAAGCGAGCGGAAGATGACATAACAGACATGTCATTGTTCAGTGGATTATTCCCACTTTAGATGTGACAAATGCTGCGGAATGAATGCAGCGGCGTATAAAGCGAGGCTACGCGTCTTCACCAGGATAGACACAACAATGCTACCAGCAGCGTCACATGATACGCTTCCACGACCTTCAAATAGCAGCGTGTTCAGGTCAGGTCATCTGCTCTTAACACTCTCACACACACACACACACACATTCACTCGTGGTTATTTCTGGAGCCGGACAGTGTTGGGTTAAGATTAGACATGACTTTCAGTTTCCACGTAATGGGCTTTAATAGAACTGGATCCCATCTTAGCGTGTTTGGAAAGATCTCCATGGTTGGTCTCCACGTGTTGGTTCACATCAGTTGTGGAGCACTCTCTGTGCGGTTTACTGGGTTCGATTCCCCACGTGAAACCCAACGGCGTTGTTCTCAAAGGCCAGCAGAGCGAAGGCCAGATCCTCAGCTTGACGCGTCTCAGAAGCTTCTTCACTGTCGAGTCTGATCTTCAGGCGTGTGTGGACAGGCCGGTCTGGAAGCGGGTTCCTCTTGGTCAATCTGAGTAATGGTGCACACACACACACACAGCCGCGTTTGCCGAGCACATGGTCAACCATTATTGGTTGAGTTGTTCCGCCTGTGCTCAACTTCAGCAGCCATTTGTTTGCTTTCTGTGTGTGTTTTGTGACGGGTTTATTGCTAAGTCAAGTCAAATAAAGCAGAATAGTAGAATATTAGGAGTCTGTGTGTTCGACCCTATGATTGGTCAGCCGCTGGTCCAGGGGGCGTGTCCTCGGTGCTGTCAAAAGTAGTCACATTCATTACTCAAGTGGAAGTATAGATACTAGAGTAAAGAAAAAAGACTTCTGTGGAAGTGAAAGTTTCAACTGAACCTTTTTACTCAAGTACAAACACTGGTCCCATAACTACTTGAAGGATAAAACTAATGGACGGAAAATACACCATTAAAGGACTTATTAAAGGTCTATGACTATATTGTAATATCGCCCCCTATACGTGTTTGTACGTCTCATCCAACCACAATCAAGTTTAACGTAACGGGACGATGACGACACGGAAATAAAACTGAATGAAATAGAAGTGACGTAAAAAGTGTAAAGTACAGATATTTGCATAAAAATGTAAGGAGTATAAGTGAAAAGTAGGTGAAAATAAAGTAGGTTAAGCCACAATTCTATCTAAGGAGGAAGTTTTTGTTTTTTGTTACTTGCTAAATAAACCGTAAGAAATGCATTCCATTGAGCTCGGATCACGTGTTCTGGTCTTGTTCACGTCAACGTTGTAGTTTTCTTTAAGTTTTGGTCGACAACAAAGACGTGTTTGAAGTGCAGGAGATGTGTAGCTTTGTGTTTTCGTGACCCCGTTTTATGTTTCCGGGATTGAGCTGGGAATGGCGGAGAATGGGAACGGACAAAGAAACAGAAAGAAGTGGAGCAAACGGCTTGTACGGAATCCTAATCGGCTTTGGACGGGAACAATTTCTGCTGTGTTTTAGCGGCTGAGCTGATGCGGCGGTTGCTGAGCATCATCACGTCTCTGGAGGCCACGCCCTGTTTACACTGGTTGATCTGACTCGCCTCAACTCTCTGAAATAAAAGTTCAGGCTTCCAGTCTGTACAGATGTAATCCATCCACCTGTTTTTAACCCTTTACATCAGACCTGAGCAAACTACGGCCCACTAAGCGTCTTTATCCGCCTCACCAAAACCGTGTTGATTTTGACAAAGATTTTTTATTTAGTTTCAGTCACAGTCTTTTGACGAAAACTCAGTTTAGTTTTAGTCCCAATTTAGTCATCTTAATGTTTTTTTTGTTTTAGTCTAATTTCAGTCGACTAAATACTACAACATTTTAGTCGACTAAATTAGAGTATAGAATAGATTTAGTCAACAAAAATAAATCTTTTTTAAAAAAAAAAACTAAGATCTTATTTGGAAAAACATTTATTTTTCTTTACCTTATTTAAATGAACTTTTCTTTCAATCCAAATAAATGTATTCTCATGAATACAGTAAAATAATATTAATAGTAATTGCATCAAATTTATAAGTAACAAATGGTTGCACGGTGAAAAAAGAAGTGTGTGTTGTGTTTCTGCCCGTGATTGTTGCTTTACAGGCGACGTACAGATAGTTTTTCTAAGGTGGCGTTGAATGTAAAACGAATCCATATATCTGAGCATTTGTCTTCTGATTGGTTGTCGTCACGAAAGGCATTTTTGTTTAGTTTTTATTCGTTGACGAAAGTGGCAATAAATTATAGTTAAAGTTTTCGTCCCTGAGCGGGAGTTTTTATATAGTTCTCGTTTCGTTTTCGTCAGGGGAAAAGTGTCGTTGACAAAGACGATGACGAAAATATTTCGTCAACGAAATTAACACAGCACCAAACTTGTAAAAATTAAATTAAAGTCTGTTTTTTTTTCCAACTGGTTCATTTGTCATGAAGGCTTGTTTAACTTTTTGTATGAACACATTTTAAAAAGCCAAACCGCAAAATGTACGTGAAAGAATTGTAAAATGATTCATGGTTAAAAATAAGACCTACTCCTAAAATAAGACCTAGGGAGAGCTGTAGAATGCTAACGTTTGTGAAACACAGTATTTCATTTTCTCTTTATTTTTGTGGTGAAAGAGGGAAAATAAAAACAATTCTCTCAAAAATCACCTTTGGCGTTTTTAGTCTGTGCGATCATCGTGGCGAGAATAATAAGAAAAATAGCAGAATTTGTTAGCGATTACTGACTTTTACTCATCTAGATCGACTCGGGTGAAAGGGAAGGCAGGTGTTGTGTAAGGTTGGTTTGGTTTGTGCAGTGAGTGTGTGTGTGTGTGTGTGTGCAGTTGCTGCGGGAGCTGAAACATCCCAACGTCATCGCACTGCAGAAAGTCTTTCTGTCCCACAGCGACCGCAAAGTCTGGCTACTGTTCGACTACGCTGAGCACGACCTCTGGGTGAGACACACACACACACACACACACACACACACACACAC
>MU204386.1:1098288-1111158 GCA_017309775.1 Paedocypris sp. Pulau Singkep
GCCAACTATACTTGAGTAAAAGTGGTTAACTTACTGTAAAAACCATTTACTCTGTAAAAAGGTCACTAATTTACCAAGTCGGACACTAACTTACAAAAAGCTTAATTCTGATTCATTTGATCATCCTAAAAAGAGTGCCAATTATACTTGAGTAAAAGTACGGTTAACTTCCTGTAAAAATCATTTACTCTGTAAAAAAAGGTCACAGGTTTAACAGAGTGGGACAATATCTGACAAGAAACTTAATCCTAATTCCTTTGATCATCCTAAAAAGAGTGCCAACCCTACTCGAGTAAAAGTACGGTTAACTTACTGTGAAAAAGTCACTAATTTACCAAGTCGGACACTAACTTACAAAAAAAAATGCTAATTCCTTTAATCATCCTAATAGGACAGTGAATTATCCAGAGTACCTGCCAACCATACTCAAGTAAAAGTACGGATACCTTACGGTAAAAATTACTCTGTAAAAAAGACACTTATTTAATCAAGTCGGAAAAAGTACAGACAAAAAAACTTAACTCTAATTTCTTTATTCATTCTAAAAGTGACACGTGTGAAATATCCAGAGGTGTAAAGAGTACCTGCCAACCTTACTTGAGTTAAAGTGCGGATACCCAACAGTAAAAATTACTCTGTAAAAAGTCACTAATTGCTAGAAGACGTGAGTAAAATTAGGATACCTTACTGTAAAAATTACTCTGTAAAAAGTCACTTATTCCAAGAAGACTTGAGTAAAAGTGCGGATAACTTTCTGTAAAATGTACTGCATTACAAGTTACAAGTCACTAATTCCAAGAAGACTTGAGTAAAGTGTCCAACTTTAAAAGAACTTGTGCTGATTTTAAGCTTCTGGGAGAGTGACAAAAGCAGGAAACTCTTTATTTGTGAGATTTTATTTCCCAATTGAAAAATGTACTCAGTAAAAAGTCACTTATTCCAAGAAGAGTAAGTAAGTCAGAGTAAGTCAGTCACAAAGTATCCAATTTTTTAAAAACTTAAGTATTTTACTCATACTGATTGTAAGCTTCTGGGAGTGTGAAAAGCAGGAAACTCTTAATTTGTGAGGTTTTGTTTCCCAATTTTCTAAAATGAAAAGTAACACCTCAGCGCTTGAAAGCATCCGAGGCAGGTTGTGATGCTGATGCTGATGCTGAGGCGGCGTTGTGTGTTCCAGCTGGAGCAGCTGCAGTGCGAGCTGTCCCGCGTCCTGAGGGAGAGAGACACGTATAAAGCTCGCTACGAGAAGCTGGTCAGCTCCAGCGAGTCCCGGACCTCCCGCCCCTCGCCCTCGCCCTCTCCCACTCCGCCCGATTACTTCTTGTGACCAACCGAGCGGCGGCCGGAGGAGGAACGGAGCTGAGCACGACTCCACGTCTGATAAGCTACTAACCCAAAGCCACTCCGCCCTGGACACACAGGAAATGCTGCTGATGGATTGGATTTTGCCTGTTGAGAGTTTGTGTAGTAGCATTGATGTATCGTTGGTTCATTTTTTTTTTTTTTCTTCTGGGGGACGGTGAGATTTAAAGCTTTGAGACTCGTGGTAGTTAAAGCATCTCCTCACGTTTGGTCTCTCGGCCCGGAACCTTCTGGCTCAGGCGCCCTCCCTCATCTTCCCGGGAGAATCTGTCGGAAAAAGCGGGAAATCTGTCGGAAAAAGCAGGAAATCTGTCGGAAAAAGCAGGAAATCTGTCGGAAAAAGCGGGAAATCTGTCGGGAAAAGCAGGAAATCTGTCGGAAAAAGCAGGAAATCTGTCGGAAAAAGTGGGAAATCAGTCGGAAAAAGTGGGAAATCAGTCGGCGTCTTCCCACGCCTCTGAAGTCGTGACCACTTCTCTAGTGTTTTATCGCTGGACATTCGCTGAAAAGACTGGCAGGACTGGCAGAAAAGAAGGAATCTACAGGGTTTCGTCGCCGTGGAAACCGAAACACGCCATCAACAACCAAAGACAACGATGCAAAGGATTCCATAGCTCTCTCTCTCTGCTTTTGGAACGCAAGACTTTTCAATCACTGCAGGAAATAAGAAACCTAACATGTGTGCGCACGTGTGTGTGTGTGTGTGTGTGTGTGTGTGTGTGTGTAATAAAGAAAAAGAAAAAAAGAGGAAGAGTGTGTGTGAGAGAGAGAGAGAGAGAGAGAGAGAGAAAGAGAGTGAGTGAGTGAGTGAGTGTGTGAGCGAGCGAGACAGAGAGAGAGATTCTATGTGATGTAACGAAGTGAAAGTGTGTGTGGTGAAAGAGAGAGAGAGAAAAAAAAGAGAGAGAGAGAGTGTGTGTCTATGTGAAGTAAGAGAGAGAGAGAGAAATTGTGTGTGACTCCGTTAAAGAACGAGTGAGACGTGTGTTTGCGTGTTCACAGGAGTTTCTTTATTTACTGCATTGTTTTCTTCTTTATTTACGACCTTCACATCTCCACGAATCAGAGGCCTCGCTTCTGTGACATCATCAGTCAACATCTCACCACATATTTTACCGTATTTAAAGACACAGAACACACAGTCATTTGGTTTTCCAGTCTTCAATTCTCAATAGCAAGTTCACTTTTATTTTAATTTTGCACCCTATTGTTTGACTTTTGCATCAGCGCCATCACACTCACAGGATGAATGGAGTCTGTCAGATGAAGGAAGGAGTTTCACAGGGCTGGTCGCTGTGTGGTGGATGTTTCTAGAAGGTTCTCTGGGTTGATCTGCTCATTTCTTTTATTTATTCACTTTATTTATGCTTTGTAACAAGATCATTTTTATCCAGGTATAGTGTGTATTCCATTCATATTTTGTAGCGGATTAAACATTCTTGGACTTTGCTCAGTTTGTAGTGGTTTCTTATGAAATAAAGACTCTGTTTTCAAGTCACGGTTGAGGATTCTTCAGTAATCCAGTGAAGATTTCGCTAAATTCATCTAAATAATTTAATATGACCAAATATGGATGTTCGTGTGATATAATGTTGCATCGCCGTGTTTCCCAGCCAATTAAAATGAGACTTTTTGCACAAAATAAAAGAAAAAAATGGAACTCAGTTACCTTCAGAAACTTGTTTTTTTTTTGTAATTTTTGTTTATTATATTATTCATTCAGTTAGAATAAATTAAGTTGTTAGGTACATTTTTCATTCAGCTCAAATTGTATCGAAAATATAGCGCTTATAACATAACATTGGCTATAATGAAGAAGTTCATCAACAACTTGCTTGTATTGCATAATTATATAACAAACTAATATATAAACACGCAAATGTGAACATATGCATGCTGCTGTTGTTTAAATAGACAATGATGTAACCAGAAGCATCACTGATTGGTCGGTGTGAGTCAATCACGAGTCATGTGCTGTGTTCAGTGGGCGGGGTCTCGAGTTGTAAATCTGACAGAAGCAAACAGTGTGAAACGAGGTTCTTGATTTAAAAATATAGGTGACGTGTCATATGGCTCTACAGAAACAGAATGTCACCGCTTCTTCCATTTCTGGGTCAGGGGGAGCTGGAGTCTATTCGCCTTAAGTTGACACGCTGCGCCACATTGTTTCTAATGCTGATATGTTCATGAAGAGATACAATCGAGATAAAAAATCGGAACTAAAATATAATGCAAATCAGTTTGCGTTTATATGATTCATGATGATTATTAGTAAAGTATGAGTCTTCATTTTTAAGAGCTAAATGAATGTTTGTGTGCGTTGTTGTGTGTGTGTGTGTGTGTGTTACTGTTTTTGTGCCGGTGTGTGTGCAGGTTTGTTAGTGTGAGTTTGTATGAGAGTGTGTGTGTGTGTGTGTGTGTGTGTGTGTCTTTCAGTGCAGATCTGCTCAGTTCCTGTTGGGTTCCATCACTCTCTCTCTCTTTGTGTGTGTGCTGAATCTGAGCCGGACCGGGATTGTTTGGGATGAGCTCACGTTGGTCCCTCCTCCCTCTTTCTCTCTTTCTGTCTCTCTGGCTCTCTCTCTCAGTGCCGCACAAAGCACCGGGGATTATGGGTATAATGAGCACGGGCCGCTCTCTGCCGGCCTTCATTGTGTTTGAGAGGGACTCTATTGTGCACAGGACATACACACACTCACCCCACTGCCGCGCTATGCACACACACACACACACACACACACACACACACACACACACACACACACACATTACAGGTCCAACACGTTAAAAAAATTGGAATTATCAATACTGTGTAGAGAAATGGCGAAAAGTTTCAATTACGGTTTCAGATTCAGTTTCATTTAAGTTGAATACGTATCATTAATGCCTGTTTGTATATATGAAAGTAATGTAAAAAAAAAAAGTATACAATCAGATTTCAGTTGTGTACAAGGTTTTTCAGAATGGTGAAACATCAGATGCAAAACTGCAGATATTTCAAGTATTTGTATTTGAAGTATTTTTCAAGAAATAATCTATATCATATGGCCAATACTAAACTCACTTTTAATCGTATTAATACAGATTCGTGTAACAGGTAAAACAAACAGCACCAAACATTGACCGATGAGAACGTTTAAAACGGAGGTAATTAAATGACATCTGAACAAGATCTGAACAAGAAGGTAGACTGGAGACACGTTGACCTCACACAGACGGTTGACGGTAAGACAGGGGGATTGTGGGGGATGTAGTATGTGTAATAATAGACCAATAGTTGTACATCTCTTAAAATCAATACAAAAAATATAACTAATAATAAAATCATAGCATGATTATACTATGACAAAATTTAAGGGTGACGTGTGACATGTGCGACATTTTTTTTTTAAATATATTATCGCAAAATGCAGTTCAACGTCACAACATGACGGACAATCGCGAACTTTCCAGCTCGGTTTCTGTGTCGTTTTGCAGCTTCTCAGTGTGTTTACACAATGTGTTAATAACTAAATACATGAAAATGAGTTGACTTCAAATGTAGAAATGTGTTGATTCAAGTTTTATTAGTGGATTATGTTTTTTTTATATATTTGCCTAGGCATGTTCCTAATTCTAAATAATACATTTGAATAGATGGATCGCTGGTTCGTCTGAAAGAGCTGTGATTGCTGTTCTCTGCCGCCCCCTGCTGGAACCATTACGTCACCACACGGTTCTGAAGGGTTCGACACGTGTACGTCACGTGAGCCGTCACTCGAGTTCGGGAAACGTTCTGTGGTTGTGTCGTGTAGCTGAACAGTCCTAATTTAAAACGTTTCAAACAGGTTTTTTTATTTTCGCATTTGCTTCCAGTTTGTGTAAAGCAATTCACGGTTTTTTTCCCCGCACATTATTTGGGCGTAAACGTGCAATAAATATAATACGTGTCACAATGTGTTCGCGTGACAGTAACACGCTCAAAAATGAAAGCAAAAAACTGACTGTTATTTATTCGCTATAGAAAACGAGACTCCTAGATAAATGTTACATTTTTATCTAACAATTAAAAGTCCCAGCGGAAGTGACGCGGGCGGATGTGCCTCGACAGCGCTACACGCTGCAAAATAACACACTTCAGCCCCTCCGTTTCATGCAATTCTCTGCATATTCGGTATTTTGTCGAAAATGTCATCTGTTCCTTATATTATTCAGTTATCTACTTGCAAACTACATCTTATCTAGCCACGACACTGCCAGCAGACCGACCGAGACAGCTCGGCATTGTTGCCGCCGCTGTTTACGCCGATTTTCAGAAGCCATAAAGGTGGAATAAAACAGTCAAAGCGTCTTAATTCGACATGATTCGTATCGAGTCGTGAAAGCGTGAGATGAGCTGTCAATGCGTTAGATGCCGCGCTGACAGAAGTCGAGCTAGTTCGCTGCGGAAGGTTAAACTCCTCGGAGGAAATGGATCAAAATGAATCATAAAAGGAGTCGATTTTTTGAAGGTAAGGCGTGTTTCATGCACACGTGCGTGTTTTCGTTTGTGTCGCGTCGGTGTTTTATTCGGACTGTTGTGTGGACGTCTTTTTCTGTGGTTAGCCTCGTTAGCTGCCGTGCTAACGGAATCATTGCACAGCCCGACAAACGTCTGATACCGAACAATAAACGTCGTCAAACTACGTCGTTTAATGTCCACTGAACTTTTACACCCGTGTAAATGATTAAATATAAAACACACGGAGAATTGTGGACTCTCGGACTCTTTTTTTTCTCCTAGTTTGTGCGCCAACAAGCAGCCGAAGATCGCGTACAATAATCACGTCAGACCAGATTATATATATAGTTATCTTCTTTCATTGCATTAGCTCAGTGTTTGTGTGCTAGTGCTGAATCATTATCATTTATATCAAAAAGGGCATGTTTTCGGTAAACTGTTTAGAATCATATCAAGTGAACATAGCTTTATTTCAGTATTTGTCCAGCAGATTTGCTATAAATAGATCGCGGGGGTCAAATGGGCAGTTGGACTGGAAAATTAAACTTGTGCCCAAGAGGTTGCAGGTTCGAATCCCAGTCAGTGTGTCCCCCCTCCCTACACCACTGCCTATAGCTGCCCACTGCTCCGGGTGTGTGTGTGTGTGTAAGTCAGTGAACGGTTAAATGCAGTAAATAATTCCGTTACGCCCTCTAGTGGCCGCGTAAGCAAACTCACTCCCTTTAAAAATATGCAGCAAAGAACGAGACGATACTCTATTCATATTGTGAAACGTGTGCAGTGTGTTATGGTTATGTTTATTCATCTATAGCAGGGGTGTCAAAGATACGGCCCGATCAGGCCCGCCGAATTGTTTGAAAGTGGGGGGAAAAAAATTGTTTCATTGACTGTTTCGATCGGAGTAGAACGCTGCATCACTGAGACTGACAGAATCTTGTTAAGAACGGAAAACAGGTGTTATCCGCTACCTATCCGCTACAACCTCATTAGTCAAAATGTTAGATAGATAAAGAGTGTAAATGCAAACAGCATTTAAGGCTTAAATACTGTTTGCATTTAAATATTGCATGTTTCATTTATGAAGTTTACAAATGTGACTTTCTTCATTGCAGATTTAATATCACTCTCCTTAGTTTGTAAGGTGTATGCAGGGATTTAATTTATATTTTATATAAGTGGTTTAAAATTCATTTCTTTAAAAGCCTCAAGTGCAATACTATATTTTTCATTACCAATTTAAGTTGTGTGCCTTTGTACAATCAGTGGGATAAGTTGCAATGCCTAAATGTGAATGATAAAGGTAAATTGCACATTTGTAAGGAATTATGAGGAAATTCTTGGAATGTTTTGCAAAAGCATAGTTCATTAAAATTCAATATGTTCCTAATGTTCTTGTGCTTCTTTACACCAAAACAAAGAATATACATGATATTTATACATGATATATTTAATGCAGAGTATGGTATAATTTTAATGGTCCGGCCCGCCTGACATCTCCTTAGGTCGTATGTGGCCCGCTATGCCAAATGAGTTTGACACCCCTGATCTATAGTGTGTGTGGTGTTTTTCATATTTATGTGAATGCATGCATGCTTATTTACTTGTTTTATTCCTTATATAGATGTTTTTTTTATATACCGTATTTTCTGGACTATAAGCCGCACCTGTATATAAGCCACATCCGCTTTATTTAAAAAAAACAAGCCGCATCCAATCTATTAAAAACAGTTTTGCAAGCCACAGATGTGTGTTTTTGGATAAGATATTTACTACAGGAACAGAACAATTTAGAATCGTAAATGTACATGTATGTAACTAAATAGATCTTTTCCTAACTTGTATTTTAACACGGCAGGAACTTTGCTGATTAAAACTTATAAAAGTTATATCTGCTAAAGAGGAAGTAGCGTATTCTTCTTTGTATTTATTTTGCATTAATTTTTATTCTAATTCCGATTTAGAGCTAAATAAATCTGCAGAATAGCCGCACCTTTGTATAAGCCGCATGGTTCAAAACCTGTGAAAAAAGTAGCGTCTTATAGTCCAGAAAATACGGTAGATATATCTGACTGCTGTTGTGACATGCAATTCCCTCGCTGTGGGAATTAAAGGCTTTTTAAATTCAATATTCCTAATATTTCTAGCACAGTTGCGATATTTTAACGATGTTCGACATGACGACAATCGACTCGAATCAGAATAAGACACTTTATTGGCCAAGTGGCAAATGGCAACCAGTGAGTTTGGTCTGGCTCCGCCTTCCCCCCCGGTTTGCAAGTATTAGCATAAATATAAAAATAAAATGAATGACATGAAATGAATGAATGATGGAGACAAACATGGCGCCCTGCCATCAGCCTCTGAATGAAGGTCCCGTGTGGCACCGCAGTGCCGTGATTGGCTAAGCAGTGCGTGTGATGCTGACGCGCTGTTGTGGTGTGTGTGTAAGCTCTGGAGCGCTGTGAGAGCCGGAGAAGAGGAGGCTTTGAGCAGACGTGGAACAGCTCAGAGGAGCGTGAAGACGGCGGCAGGCATGAGTAAGGTCACACGCCTCCAGAAGCTTCTCCACGCTGTCTGCTCTCCTTTCCTAACGCCTCAGAAACCATTAAACCAGGGGTGGGCAAACTTTTTGATTCGCCGGCCACATTATGTTCTAACATTTGACATAGGGGGTGGACCGGGCTTCTCTGTCAATCACATGCTCACCAGCCAATCAGAGTAATGTGCCGGAAGTCCAAGCTGGAAAAAAATGAAACGGACGAAATGATCTGATTCGAACGAAATTTCTCAAGCCAAAAATGTGAATATTTTTGTTTGTTTCTTAGAAATGTACGTTTGATATTTTTTGGCATCTTCTTATTCCATCGACTGACAGTATAAAAACAAGTGTTGAAAATAAACCAGTACAATTTATTTATGTACATTTTGCGCTTATGTTCCTCTTTTTAAAATGTGTTACAGAAAAAACAACAACAAAAAAACCACTTCATAACAGATTAACCGCGTTTACATAAAAGACAAAGTCTGACTTTGATTTAATTTAAAGTTGGGCGGGCGGATTAAAACATTTAACGGGCCGCAGTTTGCTCACCCCTGCTTTAAAGTGATTGTGGTGGCTCCGCCTAACCCCGCCCCCCCTCTCTCTCTCGCCCCCAGTGCTCCCCTTCTGACCATGGAGCGAGCGGGTGGCCAGCAGGCGCTTTCCCAGGAGGACCTGAAGGTATCCTAAGATTCTAAGAACCTTTGAATTGAAATGTCACACTTTGACTTGTAGTGAAATGACGTTCCCCGAATGAAAACTGATACATTTTTAGTTATTGTTGATTATCATTATTGATTATAATTATTATAATGGATTATATAATTATTAATATATAAATTTTTTTTTAATTTAACAAAGCATTCAAGTGAGAGACTTAACTCTGTCAGCACTTTGAAATTCTGTAATGGAAAGTGTGTTATAAATAAAATTATCTCTTTGTGCTCGTTCTCTCTCTTGCTCTGACTCTCTCTTTCTCACTCACTCACTCACTCACTCACTCACTCACTCACTCACTCTTACTCACTCTCTGTCACTTTGTCTCTCTCTCTGCCTCTCACTCTCTCATTGCCTCTCTCTCTTTCTCTCTCTCTCTGCCTCTCACTCTCTCATTGCCTCTCTCTCTTTCTCTCTCTCTTTCTCTCTCTCTCTCTCTCTCTCTCTCTCTCTCTCTCCCTCCCTCCCTCGTTCTCTTCTCTGTCTCTCCCTTTCTCTCTCTCCCTCTCCCTCACAGTCTCCATCAGTGAAGCACTTCAGTCAGGAATCCAAGGAGCCACTTAACCGAACTAGGAAGCTTGGGTATTCCACACACACACACACACACACACACACACACACACACACACACACACACACACACACACACACGCTGAGAAGTTAACACTACTGTGAGGCTCTTTCTGTATTGACTAACTGCACATTCTGCTCTTCCCCATCTTTCAGGGAAGCCACTCACTCCGTGAGCCTGTCACCTTTTCCCAAAGGAACCAGCTTTCTGATCATAAACCCCGCCCCCACGCAGGGGGTGATGGTGCAGGGGCGTTTCTTCCAGCACGCACAGGTCACGCCACATGTCAGGAAGATTGAGCCAAGGTACTGGAACCAGCCTTCAGTCTCTCCAGTCACACTAAAGGAATCACACAAGTTACCGTATTATCTGGACTATAAGCCGCTAGCTTTTTCATAGGTTTCGAACCACGCGGCTTATACAAAGGTGCGGCTGTTCTGCAGATTTTTTTCTGTGCTCTAAACCGGAATTAGAATCATGGCCACAAAATAAAAAGAAGACAAAATGAATGAAAGAAGATACGCTACTTCCTCTTTAGCAGATACATATAAGTCGGTCTGTCAAACTCTTCTTTTCAAAAATCTTTTCAAATCCTCACCTCTTCGTCATGGAACGTAGGAGTTCGTATGGTGCAGGTTTTAAGTTGAAGGCCGTCTTCAAATGTACATTTACAATTCAAAATCGTTCTGTTCCTGGAGTAAATATAAAAACATACATATCTGTGGCTTGCAAAACGTTTTTTAATAGAGTGGATGCAGCTTGTTTGCATTGTATTCTTTTGTATTCTTGTATATTTTTTTATATATATATATATTTTAAATAGAGCGGGTGCGGCTTATAGTCCAGAAAATACGGCTACTAATTCAGCTGATTTTGCACAAGCAGGCCGAGCGTCAGGAATCCTCAACACACATTTTAACAAACAATACCGAAAAACGTGATGTCATTCCGTAGAAACGGTTCCTTGACGTGGGTCCATGTCCCGCTCTCTTCTGCAGGTCTGAGGTGAACCAAAGAGTTGAGCTGGACAGCATCGTCCTCACGTGCTCGGAGAGTTCAGGTAGGCAGACGTCCTCATGTTCCACAAACCCTCTGTGATCAGTCTCACTTAAACACTTTTTTTCTGACGAAGATTCGGATGCTGACGTCCTCAAGAGACGCGTCCAGCAGAATCAGCGTGTCAGGAACGTTACCCCAGCGGTCCTGGCCAAATCGCTCGAGGTGAGGCGGAACTACACAAACACGACGACGACATGCGTGCAAACAAGACGTGGCTTTGATTCCACTTTTTTTGGAAAACTAACAAAAATTTCCAGCATTTCAGTACTAGCTAATGCCAAGTACTTGATAAAAACATGATTTAAGTTTACAAGTAACAGCTTCAGTCATGTAATTGAACAAAAAAAGCGACTAGTTTGGAATTAAGAACAGTTATTTAAAACGAAAAGGATGTTGTATGCGACATATTACAGAACAACTAATGTAAAAACAATGAACATCGGAGCTTTCTCAGCTTTCTTCTGGCGCTTTAAACGAAATATCACACGTTTAGAAAGATTTCTTGCGTTTTGTTTCAAGTATTTAAAATGAACAAATATACTTCTGAAGTATTTTAATCTTCTGTTGGTACATTATTCAAATCAAATGTTGTAGAACTCAAATCATTTCTGCTTAAATCATGAAATGAGCCAGAGTTGAACAGCAGTATTTATATTGACTGATTAGGGATTTGGGATTTAATTAAACGTCGTCATCATTGATCATCTACTGTGAATGCTAGTGTAAACAGACATCACATGCTCACTCAGATTATAGGGTGAATTGTTACGTACGGTTCTAGTGTCGTTATTTCTGGATAAAAACACTTCTGTTAATAATGAAAACCGCTTCCAACCTCTTGAAATGACACGAAAGCGCGAATTATTTTCAATAATTATCGATATTTTTGACAATGCTACTCCCCATTCGCTCTCGCTGGCACTCGGTGCTAGTGATTAACCTCTTACACACCCATTTGCGCACATTTCGGTATCGGCGGACTTTTAACGAGGTAAAAAATACTTGAGATTATATACAAAGTAAAAAACTATTTAATTCCTAAAAGTATACTGAGTTTTTTTAAGGGTTGGTAGATGCACTCTAAGAGGGTTGTACCTTTGTGAACAAGTTAGAGTGGGAACAAATGTAAAAATGAGGTGTGTTTCAGTTGTAGAATGAACTGAGTGATGAATTTAAAAACATGTACTTCTTTTGCAAAATTTAAAAAATGTCTAAAAAAAAATGCATTGATCATTTTAATAAAAAAAAAAATGATACCCCTGATATTCCCGATCTGTATTTTGTTGTTGTCTCTGTTATTTCTTGACACTTATTTTTTAGTTTTTTTTTTTAAATGTTAAACAAACATAATCCATATATTAAAAGATGCTTTGTCCTGCAGCCTCTGCCGCCCGAAGAATACCTAACGGTGTGCGGAAAGTGCCACAAGCCCAGCGAGAACCATGTGAAGTGTGAGCACTGCGGGTACAAACTTCCTGTCGGGAACGCCGCTCTTCCTGACGCTCCGCACGCACAGTCCACGTCCACCGCAGCGCCGGGATCTCAGGTGCGGGTGTTTTACGGCCCGGCCTCGGTGGCCCGCTCGGAGCTGCAGGAGGCCGTGAACCCACCCGTGCGAATCTTGCACAACGGACGGCCGCTTGTTATTTCCGGAAGCGTCCTGTGTAACGGACACAAGAAGCCTGTGAGCAAGAAGCGGCACGTCTCCAGACCCAGTGAGCTCAACGACCCAAGTGAGTGAGCCACGCCCCCTAGACACGCCCTCTAATCGGCATCTCTTAACCCTCCTGTTATGGTCGGGTTAAATTGTTTTAAAAATGCCGTATTTACTTTACTATAAGTCTGGGATTTTCCCTAAAAAATTTCGGGCTCAAAGTGTGGGGCTCGACATTTCGTGCAACAAAATGTGCAAAGAGGGAAATACAATAAAAAAGATAAAGAATACAAATGCGATAAAAACAAGGTATAAGGATAAAATAGGCTATTCTAAAATGTGCAAAAGGGAATACAAAAAAGATAAAAAAAAAAAAAATAGAAATACAATAAAAACAAGATATGTTGTGGAATGTGAAAAAAAGGCAAAATATCCAAGATAAAAAATACAACGGAATAACGCAGAAGTGAGTAGAACACAAATGTACA
>MU204386.1:1111258-1127357 GCA_017309775.1 Paedocypris sp. Pulau Singkep
ACAAATGCGATAAAAACAAGGTATAAGGATAAAATAGGCTATTCTAAAATGTGCAAAAGGGAATACAAAAAAGATAAAAAAAAAAAAAATAGAAATACAATAAAAACAAGATATGTTGTGGAATGTGAAAAAAAGGCAAAATATCCAAGATAAAAAATACAACGGAATAACGCAGAAGTGAGTAGAACACAAATGTACAAAAGTGACTTGAGAAAGGTTTAAAGTGTCCAGTATAAAGTGACTAAAAAGTGACTGTAGAATCCAGAAAGTGGATACGTATATGTAGATTACACTAACTAAGACGAGCAGGAGAAGTTTCAGTGAACTTTTCAAAGTGCCAAAAAATACTTTTAAATATTTCTTTTTCATTTTTAAACTTTTAACACGGGTACATTTGAACCGAACATAATTAAAGGAAGACACAGATCTCACGTAGTAGCGTGTGTCGTTCTGCAGTTGTGTTGTCCAGTGACGAGGATGAGGAGGGTGACCACGTCAGTCCCGGGACCGCCAACCGTCTGGACAGCGTGTCCCCGCGACCCGCCGACTCCGCCCACTCCTCTCCAGCGCCGTCCGGGGGCCGAGTGGAGGCGGCGGTGAAGGGTCCGGCGGAGCAGGACGACCCCTGTGCCGACTTCTTCACCGAGAAGCTCCACAGACACCCACAGCCCAAGAAGCACCGCATGAAGGACATGGTAAAGCTCCACTTCACGCTTGTGCATATAAAGCTTTTCCTCGTCCCAGTTAGAGCTGCACGATTCTGGATTAAATGAGAATCACAATTTTTTTTTGCTGAGAGTAAAGATCACGATTCTTTTAGATATTTTATTTATTTTTAACATTCAACCCAGAAAATCAGGTTGTGAAATGCTTTCTGTTATAATACGGTATTTAAATGGTCGCGAGTTTCGCTCGATGCGCGAGCGGACGAGCGGTCTGACAGAAACCGCTGGCCGTAGATCAGAGAGTTTGGCAGAATTGTATAAATGCTGAATTAAGATTGAAAAAACACACGGTCTTTTAAAGATTAATCCTGCAGCTATAGTCCCAGACCAACGCAAACCACTATGCAGAATTTAAAAAAAAAAAAAAAAAAAGAGTCTTTAAAAAAAAAAAATCTCCACTGTTCATCTGTGTTCAAAAATTAGGGAAAAAAAGTTAAATTAAAAAAAAAAAAAAAAAAAAAAAACTAAGAACACTGGAGTCAAATGCAATTACATTGCTCTGTCTGCTGAACAGCAAAACAATGCTGTTCTGATATTTACGTGTAACAAAAACCAAGCTCAGCTTTGGTCTGGCGACACTGGAGGCTCATGGGAGCCAAAGGCCTCAATGGAGGATTATGGGAGTTGGAGTTTTAAAGAGTAGAACAGATATTTTTTTAACTACTACTCAAGTAAAAATGACATTGAAGTGATACGAGTCACTAGTTAGGTTTGTTAAATTGAGAAAGAATAGTATTTTGGAGAGAAAATGATCGTAATTGAAGAAATTTCTCTATCGGAATTGCAGAAATGTGACACCGTAACACCCTTCCTCCTTCCAATTTTTTTGCGTGCGTAATTACGGTATGTTCTTCAGTGTGGTGATTTATTTTTTTTTTCTTCCTGCTCCTCACATTTCCTCTCTAATGCTCATTCTTTCCATCGCGCACACACACTCGCTCCAGGCCGTCTCATCTGTGTGTGTGTTTGTTCTTCCAGCTCGGGAGCACGGTGGAAGGAGTCCCGTCTCCGTGGAAGAAGAGCAGGCTCGAGCAGAGTTTGAGCAGCATCATCATAGACTGCAGGAGCGTGAGGATCGGGACTCTGCGCAGGATGGTCACCAAGCCCGTGGTGGTGAGAGATCAGCGTTGCTTTCACAAAGTCTTCTTTAAAGTCCGTGTCGTGACTGCGTTTCCTGTGCTTCGTTCCTGCAGTTTTCCGTGGAGAGCATCAAGCTGGAGACTGAAGGTAAGATGCTGAACGTGTCTGTCTGTGTCCACAACCTTCATTATCATCATTTGCAGATAAAAGTGGAGAATGATCGGAATGACTGTGATGTAGGGCAAACATCTAAATCTCGATTGATTTTAACATTTTAACTCGATTACGATTCATGAACGATTAGTTTTAGTTCATTGTAGCCCACATAGTTCACTGGCAAGGTCTTAACAATAAATATGCCCACATTTTAAAAGTGAGAGATTTTTGAACAAAGTGTTTTACTTTATCGTAAAACGTTTGAAAGAAACACACACAGATCTTCTATATGATTATTTCTTGAACGTCCACAACTGAAATGAAAGCACACAGCGCCTAAATCAAACAAACTCTGTGTTCTAGTAAAAAAATAAATTAAATAAATAAACAACTTTTTTACATTTTTATAATTTTCTCATTTACATTTTTACACAAAGCAAGCCATTCTCTGCTTAATACATAAAATAACTCCTCCATGACCAGTGCTTTTCTTGCCTCTACTGTAAACAAATATTTGAATGTGCTTAAAGTGATCAATGTAAACAGATTGTTGTCATGAATATCGGCCTCGTTTAAATGCGGTGATCTTGGTGAACTTGTCATGTCACTTTATTAACATGTATTGACTCTTCAGTTCTTAGGTAGGTAGGTAGGTAGGTCTATGCTTTATTAGTCCCTCAGGACTCAAATTCTTGACTTACCAAGAAATGCGAGCGTGTTTAACCCTTTATCTTCGTTCTAAGATTGTGGTGTGACGCAGATGAATGGTGCAGCTGTACTGTGGGTGTTTCAGGTCCGGAGGTGGACGTGCTGGAGAATGTTCAGCTGAGCTCCTCGGAGCTGACGCTGTGCGAGTGGTGCAGCGTGAAGAAGCTGCCGGTTCTGTTCCTGCAGACGTCGGGCCGGGAGTGTCGCCGCCTGCAGGACCAGCTGCACATGTGCGAGAAGCAGGGCGTCTGGTACGACTGCGACGGAGACAGTGAGTGTCACAGCGTCACCGCACCACACCACTCGCCTCGGGTTCCGTCATCGTCTTCGTCAACTATATAACGAAAACTATAACGACGTTTATTGACACTTTCGTCAGCGAATAAAAACGAAACAAAAATGCCTTTCGTGACGACGTCCAATCATAATCCGAGCTTGTGGAGAAAGGCGGGAACAAGCTGCTGAGGTAGTTATAGAGGCGAGCGTCTTCAAAAACACCTTTTTTATTATATACTTTATACTCTTTTATATTTGGATTCGTTTTACATTCAACGCGATCTTAGAAAAACGATCTGTACGCCGCGTGTGGAGCAACAATCACGGGCAGAAATACACACCAACACACTTATATTATAATTTAATATAACACAATTATAACTATTTTTATTTTACTGTATTTTTTTTTCTCGTTGAGGTTTCATTTATGCGAATACATTTGTTTGGATTGAAAGAAATGTTCATTTAAATTTTTTTTTTTAAGTTTTTTATTAAAGTTTTTTTTTATATAAATAAATGTTTTTCCACATAAGATCTTTGTATATATTTCATATGTTCATAGTTCACTACGTATTCAGATTTCTTAGACATAGCAACTTTAGTAAGCATTTATAATGTATAGCACTTATATTTTAGTTGACTAAATCTATACTGTAGTTTAGTCGACTAAAATTAGACTAAAACTAAGAAACATTCAGATGACTAAATTGGGACTAAAACTAAACTGAGTTGTAGTCAAAAGACTGTGACTGAAACTAAATTAAAAGTCTTTATAATGAACACTGTTCCAGACGACGAGAAGTACATCGTGCTGATTTTCGAGAACGGCCTGACGATGCACGAGCAGTCCATCCTGGAAGACATCCTGGCCGAGATCGGCCGCAACAACCAGCTGACGGACTTCCCTAAAAAGATCCCCTTCAACAAGGCCAACCAAAGACTGGTGGACTACAACAAGGCCTCCAAAAACAAAGAGGTATTGATCCATACGCTGATCGCCAGCCTTTTAGTCTTCGCGGATCATTTTACTGCGGTGGGGTGGGTGGCTTAGCGTTCAGATTTTACTTGTTCATTTAGTATTTAACACATATTAGTATTTATTTGTATTTAAACATGCGTTCAACAGTTATACCAAAAGTCGAATATAAATTGATTTAACGTTACTTATTACGCACTCGCCTTACAAGATGAGTGACTATTATTCGTTCTTAGACAAAAATGTACCGTATATAAAAATGTATAATATATGTGGCCAAATTTCCTCTCTTGAACACGTCAAATCACATTATTTTATTTGACCAAAAATTCAGAAAAGTATTGTTTAAAAAACAATAAAGGTTTTTTGACAAAAAAAAAAAAGCACCCCCTTGAAAAGTCCACATAAGGAAAAAAGCCTATTGGGTCGACTCTGTGAAACCAACAGGAAGTCGGCCATCTTGGTTCAAAGTCCAACTTCATAAAGTTCAGCGAGACGTGGGTGACAAAAGGTTATTCACCGATTTTTTTCAAAAGTATTTGGGGGGCGTTACCGACAGCTGGGAGTTTAGCGTTTGCGTTTTTCAAAAACACAGATCTTAAAACTCATTCTTACTTATTCGCACACGCCACGTCAGACGCAATCAAAGTCTCTTGAAGAAAATAAATAAATAAAAATGTTAAATAAAAATGTAAATCCAAAAGTGATGGACATTTTTAAACCGTCATTTTGTTTAATAAATGTCAGACATCCTTTTGAAATTAGACTTGATTATATTTCTACAGCAAATGAACATTTTTGTTTTTTAAAAATTGTTGGGTTTGCTTCCCTTCTTCGCATTCTTCACGCGGCATCACAAGAAACATTAGAAGCATTAACATTATCAAGAGACATTAGAAAATAAGAAAATAATGTGGCGAGAATCTCCCGGACCGTTGACTGCGGTATAAAAGATGGTCTCTATAATTATTTAACATACATTTTAATTATAACAAAACATGTTCGTCATGTTTTTAATGTGTGTTATAATGTTATAATGTGATGTTATGATTTCCATTCTTTAATACATTTCTTTACGCTTGATGTTTTCTGTGTTTGCGTCGCGTGACATAAATTCACTGTAGATGTGTCCTTCCTCTCAGACCAACGGCATCAAAGCCAGTGTGGCCGCCCTCGCCGTGTCCACGGTGACGCCCACCTCGCCACCTCCGCTCGCCAGCGTCCAGACCCGTCTGTCTGCCCAGCGCCAGCCCTTCTGTGAGGAGGACGAGGAGATGTCTGACCTTCAGCCCACCTTCACCGGCCCGGTGGTCAAGTAAGAGCTTCGCACGAGCTCCTGTAGATCACGTCAGTGTGAGTTCTGATGATGATGATGAGGATCATCTTGGTTCTCCGGAAGGGAAGGAAAGAGACGTTGGGGACGTGGATTGCTTGTGAAACTCTTTTTGCATGAACAATTTTTTTAACCTTTGTTTAATTGGTATGTTCAAGTTTTTTTTTTCCTTTGGTTTGGTGAGGTCCGAGATCTGGTCAGGCTTGAATTGGATGGGTTTAGAGTGAAGAAAAATAGTGAAGAAAATCTAGTAGTATTGAAAGTTTAGAGTAGTTGTCTAGAAATGCAGATTATATTGCCATATTTGCGCAAATATAAGCACCCCCCCCCTTTTTTTTTTTTTACATTTTTGAAGAACATGGGCAAGGAGTAAGTAAAATTCAAGGAACAGACACGATAAAAACGCTGGGTGGCTGCACAGGGGATAATAATCCTTCCTCTTCACACGGCGTCGGATAAACCGAGAAATTTAAACCATTGACCAGAGAGCAAAGGATACTGGGAAATGAAGTCCTGACCACTAGAATCAACTTTTTGTTATCTATTACTCAAGTAAAGCGATATCAAAAAGATACGAGTCACAAGTTAGGTTTGTTATATAAAGAAAAAAAAATAGTATTATGCAATACTCTGAAAAATAGTATTTTTTAAGAGAATGTTAACGTAAATGAACCATAAACGTTAATTAAAGACATTTTTTTTTTATTTTGTGCCTGAAAAATCAAGGCAGTGCCTATACTGTATAATATATAGGTATATAACGGCTATTATAAGATATAAAGGACTTGTTATGCCTCCAACAGACCTTGAGAAGTGTCCTTCAGTCTTTTTTCTATTATTTATTCATTTTTTTACAATTTTTTTTGTTTGAATGTAAATAATAAATAAATAGCTGTAATGATTATTTAATGGCAGGCTGCTGGTGTATCCGGCGCCGCTGGCCAAAGGAGGAATATCCGTCACCAACGAAGACCTGCACTGCCTGAACGATGGAGAGTTCCTCAACGATGTCATCATCGACTTCTATTTAAAGTCTGTATCGTGTTTCTCTCTCTGTCTGTGTGTGAATATGCTTAGATGTAGACGTTCATAGAGCAGCATTAATTTATTCATAAAATGATAATAGAGCACAGTGCAATATTTCATTATAATATCTTTTAAAAGAAAATCACATTGAAATACAAAAAATTTAATAGAATTCTATTCAAAACATAATTTTCAATTACACAACCTAAAGCATAAAAAACATATCCTTTTTGTCACTGTCCCAGAGTAAAAAGTAGGAGTTTGATAGAAAAAAAAAAATGATGAATATAAAATATGAAAGTAATAAGAAGGGAATACTATAGCATACTTTATCACCATTAAAATGTTACACCTTAAATGTTTTTCACAAACTATTATTGGATGAATATCTGTTTGTCAGATATCTGTTTCTGGAGAAGCTGAAGAAGGAGGACGCCGTCCGCAGTCACGTCTTCAGCTCCTTCTTCTACAAGAGACTGAACCAGAGAGAGCGGCGGATCGGAGCCGACGCCTCCAGCCAACCGTGAGCCAATCCGCTTCCCCTCGGACGCCTCTCCATCTGACGCCGCGTCCGTGTGTGTGTGTTCCAGCATCCAGAAGAGGAAACACAACCGAGTCAAGACGTGGACGCGTCACGTGGATCTCTTCCAGAAGGACTTCATCTTCGTCCCCATTAACGAGTCGTAAGTCGCCGCTCGGCCCGTTTCTCGTCGCCGTCACGCGCTATTTTTAGACTCATCTTCGGTTGATCCTCTGCAGAAAAAAGATAAATTGGGGTGAAGATCACGATGCAAAAAATGATTTCTTCACAAGCCAAAAAAATCTCAAAATTTCAGAAATCTTGTTTTTTTTCCCCCATACAAGATAAATTAACCATCTTAGAATTAAGTGTGAAAGATTATTTTGCTTGTTTCGAGAAAAAAAGAACCTAATAGAAAACAAATAGAATTTTCTTTTCTTCTTCTTTAAAGACTTCTCTCTCTCAAAATTCGCACAGTGACTTTGTGTTGATCTCAAACTAAGAAAAGCGCTATATAAATCAACTTGTTTCAAGCTGTCTTACAAAGTACAATTCCCCACCCCATTAGCAGACAGTTTTACTCGATTTAAGTCTTTTTCACTCCTTTTGCTTTTTATTTTCTTATTTTCTTAACGTCACCGGGCCTTAATTTTGCTAACGATTTTACACATTAATTATTACGATATTAAACAGTTACAACCAGCGGTAGACTGGAGTTATTTTAAGATGCTCTTTTAATAGCACACTGTTTTTAAATTGGCAACACGCTCTTGGGCACTTTGGCTTTTCTTTTAGTGCGTCCAGGCTAATGCGAGAGACTTGAGCTCGAGAAAGTGCGGTCGGCTTTTAACGCTTTTAAATTAGAGACCGTTGGCACACTATATAACAATAATGCTTTGTTATAACAATAATTATTATTCAATCATTATTTCTTATTCTAATTTCAATTTAAAACAAAATATTATGTGGGGTAAAGGCTAAAGTCGTTGTAGTTCCGGATCAAATTTCATGGATAGAAAGGCTAGAATTCATCTTCATTTATGTTGTTGTGGATAAATATTAGCTGCTTTGTACATCTAACGTATGATGCAAAAAAAGACTGTATATTGTATTTTAATAATAAATCACTGTTTATTATAAGCCATATTTCAGAAACATTCCAGGAAATATTTAATTCCCATGGTAAATTTAGGCCCAAAATTAATATTTAAAATTGTAATTAAAATGCAAAACTGACTTGAACGAAAGCCTGAAGCGCATGTTTGTTTGTTAATTACGCCAATACAATGTTTCTTACTTTTGTCTCAAAGCACGAAACTGTCCCATATGTGGTTGAACATCTATTTAAAACGATGCTCGTTATTCCGCATTTTATCTTTCATCTGAAATCACGTCCTATATATCCGGTGAGGCTGGATTTACAGGCCTTAAAATGTAACTTTTGCAAGCCGTTTCGCTTTTCTATAAGATCAAAATCAAAGTTTATTATGAGCCCAGGAACCGCTGCTGGGGTGGGAACCATGTTTTTCAGACGTTGAAATCGGCCTGTATGTGAGGGGGAAAAAGTTGGAATTTAGACGATAATTAGTGCATCTTATCATCTGGTGCGCCTTACAGATTATATATTAATATCATATTCATTTCATTTTGCCCTGGACTGTAGATAAACTGTAAACTGTAGATATCCTGTGTTTCTTTTTCTTTACATTTGCTAACTTTATGTGAGTAGTTTTTTATTTTGTTTATTTAGTATTTTTTAATATACATTAGGGCTGCAGCTAACGATTTTTTTTTCTTATTGATTATTTTTTCGATTAATCGACTAATCTATCGACTAATTTTTCGGTTAACGATTATATACTAACGATATTAAATACTAATGATTATATTTTTTCCCAAACGATTATTTGTTCAATAAAATTAAACAAACATGCTATTTGGTTTTTAATTAACACTGTCTTTTGCACAAAACCACGTAGTACTTTTCAAAATTCCTTACAAACAATACATTTAGTCCAAATTAAAGACATGCAAATTACACAAAACTAAATTAGACGGCCTTCTTAACACAAATTCAGTGCAAAATGATTTCAGTAAGATTGACTGGGAAAAAAACTGCAACTGGACAAATAAAAGCTTTGTACTTGAACTTTGAACCTTTTTCTTCCGAAAAAAACGTGAAATGGTGTGTGTGTCCAGTGCGCACTGGTATCTAGCCATCATCTGCTTCCCGGGCCTGGAGAAGGTCCAGACGGAGCAGAACCCCCTGTACCAGAGCTCCACCGCTTCCTCCAGCTCTCACGAGGAGGCGGGGTCAGACGAGCAGGCCGCGCCCCCAGCCTCCCCTCACACACCCGAGTATTCAGGTCAGCAGCGCCCCGCCCCCCAGCGGACGTGCCACGCCCTCCTCTGACCCGCCTTTGCTTTGTAGATGGTCTTCAGAGAATCATCAAGTGTTACAGCGAAGACGACACGCACCAGTCCTCCGATGACCAGAGCTCGTGTCAGGTGGTCCGCCTCTCGTCCAATCACGCGCTCGCAGGCTTATGTGTGGGTGTGGCTCTTTCAGGACGAGTGCAGCGAAGACGGGACGTTTGCCGAGGATCCCGGGAGCTTGGACCGATCCCAGTGGACTTCCAGACCCACCGTCTGCAAACAGTATGAATCAATGAATGACTTTATTTAGCTTATAAATTATTTATTTATTTATTTATTTTGTTTACAGCAGCAGGGTACAACATAGAAACATAGAAAGGGTAAATAACAAAAAGTTGTAAAAAAAAAATTATAGTAACAAAAATGTGCAAAGGAGAAAAAAAAGAGTAGATACAATAAATAAAAGGTGCAATAAGTGTAAACGGTGTAAAGTGCAAACGTATTGACAAAAGTCAAACTTATTGACTAATATTCTTGACTAGGGATGCACGATATTGAAAAAATATGGGATATGCAATATTGCTGTGGAATATTGCAATAACGATATTGCTTGCGATATAACATATTCCCATATATTAAAAAGAACAAAACTATCTAAAAAGTAAAATTACAAAGATGACTAAAGGACAGATGACTGAACAGATGCTAAAATAAACAGGCAATATGTTTTAAATCAAACATAGACCTACTCTGTCTAGTAGGAGCTTTACAAACATTAAGACTAAAAACCTCAGCAAATATATTGATTTATGATTATTACCAATAGACTTGCAAAGATGAAATGGATCGCTCTCAAACATTACATTTTATTAATTTATAAGTGTGTCCTTGCTTTTCCTGCTTTTAAATACTAATAAATGATGCAAAATATTAAACAAAGTGTTCAGGCCTTATAACCGTACAATCACCAAGACTGACTTAAAATTAGCCTCTTTAAAACAAAATATGTTCTTGCCTTGTCTTTTTTTTTTTTTTTAAATAAAATAAATAACACAAAATAGTTTTATGTCGGATATTTTTAAACACATCCAGCCATGTTTGTTTTGCAAATAAACCACTTTTGCATTGATCCGCTAGGTCAATTAACTTTGCGATATTTTTAACTGTTTGCGATATGGGTATCGCGATAACGATATTTTTTACGATAAATTGTGCATCCCTATTCTTGACTCCATTTATCATCTCATGAACGCATTTATCATCTCATAAACTGCTTCCAAAATAAGTCCTCAGTTCAGTTTGACTGTTGTGCTGATGTCCACCTCCTCAGGCCCTGCATTCTGATCATGGACTCGTTGCGAGGACCCACCAGGTCGAGCGTGGTGAAAACATTACGAGAGTAAGTCTATACATGAGGTGCTGGTCATCTAGAGCCGCGCCTGTGTGTGTGTGTGTGTGTCAGGGTTCTTACAGCTGCTTGAAGGACATGAAAATGCTTGAATTTCAATCATGTGTTCACAAGGCCTTGAAAATGCTTGAATGTTATGAAGTGCTTGAAAAAGCTTGTAATTCTACAGTGTTATCCGGATCAGTGCTCGTCCTCGGGACCGGATCAGAACTTAGACGGTTCTATGTCTGGTTTAACACGACTTTTGATTGACAGACTCTGAGAGTGAGACAGAGAGAGAGAGAGAGAGACAGATGAATAAAGTGAGTGTGTGAATAAACAGCGTGTGATCACTATGATCCAGGTCTGATTGTGAGAAGCATCAGCACCTTTATTGTTGCAGTGTTCAAGCCTTTGTTACACTTTGCTCAACTAAAACACACTTTAAAAGGAGAAGAATGGCAGATTCTTATTTTGTACTTTAAATAAAGTTAGAATACAAATTTTGCCTATAATGCTGGTAAGGTCTACTAAAATGTAATTTTTTTTCCACCAATACCACAAAACTTTCTCCAAAATGGTAATGTTTCCTTTTTATTGGGTTTAGACATGGTTTAAATATAAATTTGACCACAACTGTGCGGTTCTGGAGTAACCTGAACATGGACCTTGAAAGTGCCTGGAAAGGGCTTGAATTGTATTTTTATTGTGTGTGTGTGTGTGTGCAGGTATCTGGAGGTGGAGTGGGAGGTGAAGAAGGGTTCAGTGAGGAGTTTTGGGAAGGATGTAATGAAGGGTTCGAGTCCTCGCGTGCCACAGCAGGACAACTTCAGCGACTGCGGCGTTTACGTGCTGCATTACGTGGAAAGCTTCTTCGAGGTGATGACATCACGGCTTTTCACAATTCAACATTTTCCCTGCCGACTTTGTCCATACTAGCACAGAAATCTACTGACAAGCTAAAAATAAAAATTACATTTTCATTTGAAGTCACAAATTGAAGTGAAATTTGTTTATATATATATATTTTTTAACTTCAAAAAGCAATTTACAAAAAGTTGTTTCTTATGCTGATGTAATTTGTTACTTTGTCTTAGAAGTAGAAAAAAAGGATGGAATTGAATTGCGTTCGATTGAACATTGAACTTTTCAGATAACAAAATAGATAACATGGATAGTTCCATGAAACAAAAATTGATGTTTTAAGCAAATCATATACATTGCTATTAAAAAAAACAAACAAACAAAGCATTGAATATGGTATATTTTATGCAATTTTGCCTTTTTTTGTGGTACTTTAGTATTTTAGGTCTTTAAAAGCCTAAAAATACTAAGAAAAAAAATTCTGGCTTAAATATATTATATTTAAAAAAATATATACATTTTAATAGTCTTCTATTTCAGAGCCTAAAAAAATCCTCTTTGGTTTTACTTGTCTGAAATGCCCGTCTTTGTCTTTTAGAATCCTCTTCCCAGCTTTCATCTGCCTGTGGATCTGAGGAACTGGTTTCCTCAGCAGAAGGTGAAAACCAAACGTGAGGACATCAAGAAGCTGATCCTAAAGATTCAGAACCAGCAGCAGCAGCAGCAGCAGCAGGAACACACAGACTCCTCCCACAGTCCATCAGAGGAGACCTTAGAGTCAGCTGACCTCATCCCTCCAATCAGCTCCTGAGCTCCTCCGCGCTGCCACGCCCCCTGCGTCACATGACTCGCACGAACACTAAGGGGCGCCTCCGCATTCATTTCTGTTTCTGGAGAAGGAGCTGCTATATTTGTTCTTGAATGATGTATATAAATTTAGGGTTTGTTGTTTTTCTGCAGCTCTGTTTTTTTTTTTCCTTTATGAGAATAATTTCTCATTGTCTGAGTTTTTTTTTTTTTTTTTTTTGCATCGTCAGTGAAAAACAGGATGGAGTGTTTGTTTGTCTGTCTGTATGTAGTGTGCTCTAATGTGCCTAGAGGATTAATACAGTACTGTTCAATGCCCCGCTGGGACGTAATGCCTGACTTTATGAATTAATGCTCTTTGATTTGGAGGACGACAGGCGGACTGGAAAAACAGAATAAATTTTTTCTAATGTGCATTGTTTGTAATGAGCTTTTCACCTACATCAATGCTGCTGTACAAACCCATTAAATATACAGTTATATGAGCTAGTCATGCATAGACAAAACTAATAGACACAAAAATATATATTAGGATAAGTGAACTTGGAACACAGTAAAAACGGGAGAATGTTAATACTACTAATTGTTTTACTGAAAGTGAAATTCACAGAGAAACGGAAAAAACATCGTAAAATAGCGTTTTTATTATGCATTGTTCCTCTAGATAATTACTATTCAATACGTAAACTAAAATTATAAAAATAAATGATATAACGTAATTTTTATTATTTATTATATAACGTAAATTATATTTAAAAAATGGATTGTCCTCTCTTTGCTTATTAAAATATTTTTTAATATTTTATTAAAAATACTTTTCTATTTAAAAAGGAAAATGTCTATTATTTATCTGTGTTCGAAAATTAGAGGGGGGGGCGTTAAATCTTAAATCTTTAAATCAGTTTTTTTAGTCGACGTCACGCTGTAAGTAATAACAACAGCGCTTTTATTATTCAACGAACGGATGGATGAATTAAGACAAGTTTTGAAAGATTTTATATTTTGAAGTGTTTCGAAAGGGAAAGTGTGACGTCGCGAGCGGAGGCGGGCGCTTCCACGGACGCGGCTGACGTCACCAGGGAGAGTGGACTTCATCCCGGGAGTGGAAGGCTGATCAACATCCGGGACCAGCGGCGCTCGGTTGATGTGAACGCGGACACACACACTCCAGCGACCGCGCGGACACACACACACACACACACACCGCGAGGTGAGTTCCGTCGAGCCGCGCTCCCTTTCCCACGCGTTCCGTCACGTTCGCCCGCTGAGGCGGAACAGCGAGTCGCTTCCAGTGCGCGTGCGCGTGTCCGCGTGCAGGTGAGTTTGGCGCGTCGATGCTTTTGTCTGAGGCGACGGCGTGTTCATCATCATCATCATCATCATCGCACGACAAACGCGTTCACATCCGTTCCGAGCTCGTCTAGCTGCTCTTGTGGTCTCGCGCTGGCCTGTCTTCTTCTTCTTCTTCTGACGTGACGTGACGTGAGGCTGATCTTCTGAGATCAAGGCGCAGACAGAGGGCAAAGGTCAGCGGTGTGAAGGTGTGGCCTGCAGGTGTGACTCGTGACTGCTCGTCTCAGACTGTTGACACCACAGAAGAAGAAGCAGTGAGACGCTTGGGCTTCTCCTTCACGCGTGGCACAAGCTTACAGTATGTAGGAATTTGTTGTACTTTTCGTCTCGTTTACATTGGTTATTATTCATTTAATCATTACCAATTGGTTTGCATATACATGCATATATTAATCAGTTAAAACGTATGTTAAACATATTGAGAAGAGGTTTTAGAATAAGGCCTGTCATGGAGAAAGACACAGAGTGTGTGTGTGTGTGTGTGTGTGTGTGTGTGTATGTGTGTGTGGAGAAAAGTGTAAACGAGTGTCAAGACCGTTAAGTGGTCTCAGACATTAAGCTTGTGTAGAATGCTGATGTGGAGAAGTAATTGGATGTTCGGGTTAAGTAAAATGATTCAATTGAAAGGCGCATTTAAGACTGAATGCCAAATTAGGCGCCGACTAGAGATAATTTTGTGGAAATGAAGTCAGATTGCGCAAGATCAACTTTAAGAGATGACCAAAGAGCCACCAGAAGCACACCTGGAATCTTCTGATCGTGGGTTCTCCAGCCCTGCTTAGTCTATTCTTGATCTTCGTTCAACAGATATTTGTGTTCCATTATATTCTTTAATGCTATGAACTGATTAAACCGCATCAATCCCTCTGTCGAATTCTGAACACGCAAGGACAAAAGTCCGACAAGTACTTTGTTTCCAAGGCCTTAAAAATGCTTGAATTTTAAACGAGGTGCTTGAAAATGCTTGAACATGTTAATATACTTATTTCACAACTCGCAACCAACAACTGTCTGAAAGAATAGTTTGTCTTATAGAAGGAGGAAAAAAAAACATGTCGTCAAGCCTCAAATTCAAAGAGCTCCTCCAATCAAGAAGTGACAGGAAGTTCGGTTCTTTTAACTGACTCGGATCTTTATCCTCGAACAATAAAGTAAACGAATCATTTCCAGTCATTTGTGCGTTTCGTTCGTTTGTGTTGTATCGACTGTACATGAGCTAATATTGACAGTGGACTTGACAGACAGTGACAAGTATTCAATCGCCATCACAAAGCACAACTCGATTTTTGTTTGTTGTCACATAATATCTGTAAAGGTGATTAAAATGGTAAAGTTTCGTTTTAATTGCATCCAGGCAGACATTTAAATATATGTATATCTTAAATACAGACAGATAGTAGTTGTTTAGTCTAACATGGAAATGAGCGGAACAGGATTTTCCAGAATCTTTTCAAGTCATTGTTAAATGATTTTAATATTTCTGTTTACCGAGTAGTGCTTTATAAATTGCGCTTGAAAGGTGAAAGAGAGTTGTAACTAACTTTAGATCGGCTCTAAGAATAAACCCTAGTGATGACCAATCGCTGCATCTGATAAATATTACTTTAGGACACTAATAAACCAGGATTTACAGTAGATGTGACGCGAAAAAAACAACTAGATTAGCAAGATTACCGTGTTTTTAGGAGTTTGAGGTGAAAATAAAATCCGACAAAAAACGTGCAACTTATTTGTGGGGAAAACGCTGAAGAAATCGCTGATAATTAATAGTGCACCTTATAGTCTGAAAATTACGATACATTCTAATTTTTTTTAGTTTGATTGTTACAAGACCAGTTTTTGCGTTTAAAAAAATAATAATAATAATATCAAAAGCGACTATTCTGTCTGTCTGTCAATTTTTGCTTTTCGCCGGAAGAATGAGACACAACCGTCGGCAAATGAAACTTGGTGTAATTTACACTAAGTTGAATTCTGTTGGATTTTCAAAGTTTGTCGTGATTTTGAAACTCGTTCTAGATGAGCTTGACTTTTCCTCGCCGTGTTGAATAATGTGGCCGCACACACACCTCGACACGCCTCGCTTGATGGTTTTGGTTGACTCTGAGAAATCACGGGTCATGTTTGCAGCTTGTCAAAACTTTTTTTATTATTATTTTTTTTGTCTGTCTCTCTCTCTCTCGCACTCACTCTCTCTCTGTCACTGTGTCTGTCTCTTTCTCTGACTCGCGCGCGCACACACACACACACTCTCTCTCTCTCTCTCTCACTCTTGCTCACTCTTTGACTGCCTGTCTCTCTCTCTTTGTCTACCACACACACTCTCTCTCTCTCTCTCTCTCTCTCTCTCTCTCTCTCTCTCTCTCTCTCTCTCTCTCTCTCTCTCTCTCTCTCTCTCTCTCTCTCTCTCTCTCTCTCTCTCTCTCTCTCTCTCTCTCTCTCTCTCTCTCTCTCTCTCTCTCTCTCTCTCTCTCTCTCTCTCTCTCTCTCTCTCTCTCTCTCTCTCTCTCTC
>MU204386.1:1127457-1176514 GCA_017309775.1 Paedocypris sp. Pulau Singkep
CTCTCTCTCTCTCTCTCTCTCTCTCTCTCTCTCTCTCTCTCTCTCTCTCTCTCTCTCTCTCTCTCTCTCTCTCTCTCTCTCTCTCTCTCTCTCTCTCTCTCTCTCTCTCTCTCTCTCTCTCTCTCTCTCTCTCTCTCTCTCTCTCTCTCTCTCTCTCTCTCTCTCTCTCTCTCTCTCTCTCTCTCTCTCTCTCTTTTCTATATCACTACTTCAGTTTCCTCTCCCCTAGTCGACTCCAGCTTTGTGCTTTGGTTAATCAATGTGAACTATCTTTATTCAGAAACTCAGAGTCCGGAACAGTGTGGCACAGTTTCACAGCGGGCGAGTTCAAGATCTCTCTCTCTCTCTCTCTCTCTCTCTCTCTCTCTCACCCACCCCCTGCATTTTTCTGCCTCTCTACATTCTTGTCTTCCCTCTCTCACTCTTTCATCCCTTTATCTTTGACTTTGACTTTCGTGTTGTTTGTGTGGGTGTGTGTGTTCAAACTAAATATAATGATTATTCACGGCGCTTTCTTGTTGTAACTACCGTCATTATGATTATTATAGGATGGAGCCGTCGTGATTATTATCAGTCATTTTGTGATTCTGTCATTGTCACTTTTTGTTTTAAGAGTTGCGCACGGACGAGTCTGACCAATCAAATTACAGCAAAACTAGAAGTGCAAGTTCGCCTGTGTGTGTATATTATATACAGCTTTACTGATTATATAATTCATCTAGCCCTTCTGTTGATGTGTTATATAAAGTTCTGCGTCGTAATTAGTTTGTTTTCGGTGAATATTCTCGTTCCTGTTCTCCGTCAGATTCAGAATTTATTGTTCAGACTGTATGAAACGGACGTTTTTAATACAGCTTGACCGTTTCTTTTCTTTGTAGATCGGCCTGTGTTTCACAAAAAAACACACACTCACACACACACACACACACTACAAGCAAACTAACACTCAGCACTTTCTTCCAGTAAGCGCTTTTTTTCCACATAGAGGTCAATCATTCTACAGCAGCACGAGATGCTTTACGAGCTCCACTCGAGGTCGCTTTTTGAACCTTGGCATTTTTCTGCTCTTCTGTTATTCTGGTAATGTAATAAACCGCATTAAACGGCTTTGAAGATGCCCCGGACACAGAGATTGGCCGAACTGGTTCACGGAGACCAAACAGGGTGGACCGGAATCCTCGATGTTTTCAGACGCATCTTTTTCATCAGATGTGGGAAATCTGACCCAGCCTCGTGTTTGAAGAGGCCATTAGATTTTACAATGCTAACAAAAAGCATATGGGTAGCGCTGTCGGACAGGACACACCTAAACCATTGAACCTTAAACCCAAATCCCAGTTCCATGTCGCTCGGCATGAACGAAGCATTGCAGGAAAGTGTCTAAAAGGGGAAGAGAGACTTTTGTAGAACTCAAAGGGACCTAACACTGAGCCCTGACTTCACCCTGCACCTGCGTCTGAAAATCATTGCTTTTGAAAATAATTGTCCACCAATTCTTACATGAATACATGCAAAAAACGTAATAACAATGATATTTTTTAATGCAGTCGGCTCTACTTAGAGGCTGTTATTGGAATGTTTTTCCCTGTGTATTTCCGGTGTCTTGTTTTCTTGGTTCTTTTTCTTGGTTTTAGCATCCGGGTTAGCTAAATGCTACTTGCTAAACGTTCTGGCGTCTGCACCATCTCGTTCTAGAAAAAACTAAAACTTTTTTTACTTTTCAAAACTCTTTAATAACTTTTTTTTTTCTCACACTCACTCACTCACTAGACTCGTCTTGTTTTATTTTAGCATGGAAGATCATTGCTGATGCTGATAAATGTGTGTATAGTGACTAAAAGAGGGATAGTTGAGCGTGTCGTCTCCTCTCTAGACAGAGACAGACACTCCGCCACCAAATTGCGTGCGTTTACGTTCGTTTTCGCAGATTTCACACCGCTGGCCATTTATATATCACTTTTCTCATCTCTCCCTCAAAATTTTCCCAATAAAGCGGTTTTTGGGCCCCAATAAAGTGGGGCGAATTTGCTTTAAGAGATACGATTTGATTTGGCACAAAAAAGTGGCGTCAATTGTATTTAATGTTTTTTTTTTTTTTTCTGTTTCACTATATCAAGATAAAAAGATTCTTTATTTTTCTCTATTTGTTACGCCAATTTGAGTGTCCCGTGTTAACCCTGTTTGATTCTGTCCCGTGGCATCTTCTGTTGTGTAGGGTTGTGTTTTAGTACTTTTAATGCCTTCTTTTTTAAAGCAAAACGACTGGTTACTAACCAGAATGTCTTGTCCTCAGTAGAGAAATGGATGATGGGAAGCCGGTGTGGGCGCCTCACCCTACTGACGGGTTCCAGCTCGGTCGGATCATCGACATCAGCGCCGACAGTCTGACCATCGAACCGCTCAACCAGAGAGGCAAGGTGAGGAAAAACCACGCCACCATCTTCAAGCTTACGAGAAAAAAGAAGATTTCAAGAGCGTCAACTAGAGCTGCAGGATTAATCTCAATTCTGCCTCTTCACCATCTGAATCCAGCGTTTATACGATTCGGTCTGTTATTACTGTCATTGATTGGCTGAGTTTCGCTTGATGCGCGCGCGAGCAGACGCGCGGTCTGACAGAAACCACCCTTCTTATCCGCTCGCGCGCGCATCAAGCGAAACTCAGCTGATCGATCATTTAAATATAAATGAAATATGATCTATGTAAGTTGAGCAGCGGTCGAATTAAAAAAAAAAAAACTAAAAACAAACGGAGAGAATGAATGATTAAATACAACGGTAGAGTATCAACTCTGACATTTATTACCTGTAAAAGGATTTTATTCTGAAATGTGTGTTTACACTCATCAAACATCTACAGTTGAGGACAAAATTATTAGTCCCCCTAAAATAATCATTGTTTGACTGTTTCAAAAGTGCTTTTAAACAGAGCTAATCATTTTGTCCTCAACTGTACATAATACTGTACTTTGGAATGTTTATTGTTATTTATTACGTTTAATGGTGATTTTTTTTTTCTTTCTTTTCAACATTACTTTTACATTACACTTATATTTTTCATTCTATCTATTTAAATTTAAAGTAAAGAATAATATGTGTTATTACATTGCTGTTGGACAGCCTTATTTTCAGGGTTGAATATTTAAAATGATAAAATATCCAGAAAGAATCGTGATCTTTATCCTGGGCAAAATAATCGCAATTCTCATTTTATCCAGAATCGTGCAGCTGTAGGGTGAACCAAAGACGTCACACTGGATCCGTCTGTACACACTGATACTTTACCTCGAGTGGCAGAAGCTTTTATCCAAAGCGACGTACAAAATGTGGAGCATTAGAGGCCATTTGTCTAAAAAAAGAAACGGTAATTGCTTTACGCCAAGCTATATCAAGAAATGCATTAGACTGACGGTCATTACAGAACCAGGGTAGAAACGCGAGTAAATGTGAACGATCAAAGTTTGTCGGCAGCTGAAGTTCCTGGTTGTATTTTCACTCTACGTCAATGTGTCGCAAACAACGAACAGCTTGAAATCTTTGAAAATGCTTGAATTTCAATAATGTGTGAATTTCAATTTCAATTACACAAATTACCAAACCCGAACCGAGGCGGAGTTAAAACACAGATTCGTTCCACAAGAGATTACGTTTTGGTCGTACGAGATTTCGACGCCACGTTCATACTAAACTTGAATCCACTCGAGATGTGTTCAGATTCAGCAGAGACACAAGCTATTTCCTCCGTATTATCAATATAAACGCACATAAAAATTAACGCGTTAACGCAGTGGTCTCCAATCTTTTTGTCGTCACGGAGCGGTCGATAATTGATGATTATCAAATAGAATGCTTGACAATTCTACCAAGGTTTTATCTTTTAGAAAGTGAAGCCAATTGTACACAAAAGATTCAACTGTGGTTTTGATAACAGAAAGGATCAAGTTGTTTTTATCAGATATTTTTATCAGATACACTCCAGATTCACTCATTCATATTTATTATTGGGTGAATAAAAACCACGTTGTGATCGATGCTGGAATATACTGTCTGTAAAGCATATTTTAATTGACTGTGATCGATTGTGTGATTTTAGACAACGGTTTTATTCAGAAAATGTTTTAACAGATGTTTTTAAGAACGTTTTACCACAAACTATTTTACAATTTTTAACAGAAATCAACATGAGAGCGTGTCTGATTTGTTGAAGTCATTTTGAAAAGTTGTGTATTTATTGCTATTTATCAGCTGTTATAGAGATGTTTTGCTTTCTAAAGTGTAAAATTGTCAAAAACCATGTTGCCATTTAATATAGCCATTGAAGCTAAGATAAAAAAAAAGCGTAAAAAATCTAATTTAGTTTAGTTTAGTTTAAATACATTTCAATTTATAAATGTCAATTTAAACAGCAGAGATATTCATTTTTAACGTATTTTTCTGGTGTTTTATTAGACAGCGACCAATTTATTATACTATTCTATAATAACTAGTCCTGCAGAGAACATGTCGTATCCTTTGCTGAATGCACTTTAAACTTAAATGCAATTTTTTAATGGAGGAACTTTTAATCTCACAACATTTCAGCAGGCCAGTAGGTCAAGTTAAACATTTGAAGTTTGAATTATATTTTATAGTGTTGCGTTATGCTTGATTAAATATGTGCATATTTGTATTACATTTTGTTTCATGTACTCTTTTAAACTTTATTATTAATGTATGCAATTGCAATGCCTTAGTTTCAGTAAAGTTAGTGCACAGTCACAGCAATAAATGCAATTCTTTCGGTGTTTCGGTTTTCGGCCAGGCGTTCCTTATTTTGGGTTTTCGGTTTCGGTCAAGAGTTTTCATTTTGGCGCATCACTAGTTTTAAATAGACATTTGATCGAACACGGACCTTGAAAGTGCTTGAATGAGATCTATCAGAAAGTGTAGGAACCGTGTTTATGGAGTGGGTTTGCTTTCAGAGTGTGTTAGTGAGCCGCGCTGGACTGGTGCAGGTAGCGTGAGGTGAGTGTGTGTGTGTGTGTGTGTGCGCGCACGTGTGCACTGGATCTTCTGCTCCGGCTCGTCTCTGGTTGTGTAATGCGGCGCGTCTAACCCACGTGAGCAGTGTGATGTCTCCACAATCAACGGCCTGTTTGTGCGCAAACACACTATTGTTCACTTGTGTGGCGCCGTGCCAGCCGAACCGCCAGCGTCTGGCCGCTTCCTCCGAGCTGGGAGTCCAGATCAGAAGCCCACTGGGAAGCTCCGTGTGAATTCCTGGACGAGGAACCGTAGAGTGTGTGTGAAATGTGTGTGTTTGTCGTGTGTGCGGTGATATTTATTATTAGTGTGTAATGCATGCGTTCTTGTCTACTTATTTATTTTATACTGCTTCTGTAACATGAAATTTCCCCACTGTGGGACTATTAAGTTTTCAGTTTTTTTTTTCAGTTTTTCTTTCGGAAATGCTTCACATTTACGTTCGTTTTTTATTTTTCTTTACGTTTTTGTTCGAACCTTTTTTTAACTTGCTTCAGGTTTTTTGTTGCCTTTTTTCTTTTTTGCCTACGTTTTTGTTTGAAACTTTATTTAACTTGCTTAAGGTTTTTTGTTGGCTTTTTTTTTTTTTTTTTTTTTTTTTTTTTTTTTTTTTTTTTTTTTTTTTTTTTTTTTTTTTTTTTTTTTTTTTTTTTTTTTTTTTTTTTTTTTTTTTTTTTTTTTTTTTTTTTTTTTTTTTTTTTTGCATACGTTTTTGTTTGAAACTTTTTTTGAACTTGCTTCAGGTTTTTCGTTTGTTCGCACGTGGGCGTGGCCATTCTCTGATTGGATGGTGAGAATGTGATTGACAGCTGCATTCACGGTGAGAATGTGATCGACTGGAAGAGGGGGAGGAAACACAATGCCGGCGCTCTCGCAGTCTGTACGGGCCATTTATTCATTTCTGATGCGGTGATGTGGATGGTGTCGTTTCGGTCCGGACAAACGCATCACTACAAATGTTGAAATACTATAAATACGATGAAGGTGTTCCGATTATGAATGTGTTTCAGCGCTCACTAAACTCCTCCCCCTCTTCCAGCCCCCACGTGAATTTTGGGACAAAACTGCACACGCAAAAACAAAAAAGTGAACAAAAAGCCTGAAGCAAAAAAAAAGTTTTGTACAAAAACATAGAAAAGAAAAGAAAAATAAAAAAAACGAACGTAAATGTGAAGCATTTTTGTTAGTTTCTTCGAAATTTCCGTTCGATATTTTTGGCACTAATCCGATTCCATAAATGAGTGGAAGATTTAACCCCCAATACGTTAAAAAGATGTCCAAGCTAGGAGGGCCCGAGTTTGCAACCCGGTCTTTTCTGGAATTGGCATGTTCTTTGTGTGTGTGTGTGTGTGTGTGTGTGTGTGTGGTTTTGTTTTTTTTCTTTACAGTTTTAAATAATCGAGTGAGTTTGACTCTAAAATGCCTGTGAGCGGGTGTGTGTGTGTGTGTGTGTGTTCTGCCATTTGTTGATCACCCATCACCCACTTTGACCCAGAGATGCTGGGATTGATCCAGCTTCCTGTGACCCAGAAGGGGACGAAGCAGCTGAGAATTGGATTGCATTATTTCCTCTTTTACATTATTTGTGTTAGTTTACTCAGTCCTTTGCGTAAATCTGAAGGCTTCTGATGGAACGTAATCCGCCTTCAGTTTAATGTTTCTTTACGGCTTTTGGAAGTTTTTGTTAATACTGGGGAAAAAGCCGATTTATATTTGTAAGTGTTTTACAAATCGATGCAAAACAAAAGCGAGAGAAAATCGTGTTTCTGTATTTAGCCGTATATAAGTATATATATTAGTACTGAATAATATGAAAGTATTGAATAATATATTAGTGTATTAAACTCACTAGTTCACTTGCTTTCCATCACAGAACTTCCAAGCTCCCGTCAATCAAGTCTTCCCCGCTGAAGATGACGTCAACAAGCACGTGGAGGACAACTGTAAGTGTGTGTGTGTGTGTGTGTGTGTGCGTGTGACTGGTGACTGCCTCACACAGGCTCGCTGATGTACCTGAATGAAGCCACGCTCCTCAATAACGTCCGCGTGCGCTACAGCAAAGACAAGATCTACGTGAGTTTCCTCCTCCGCATCAGCATCTTCCCGGCCTCCGCTCAGCATCCTCTTCTCTCTTCCAGACGTTTGTTGCCAACATCCTCATTGCTGTCAATCCCTATTGTGAAATCCCCAAACTGTATTCGCCCGACAGCATCAGGCAGTACCAGGGCCGCTCGCTGGGCACGCTGCCGCCTCACGTCTATGCAATAGGTACGAGACGCCGGAAACGGGCTTTTGGTCATGTGACTGTTGCGATTCGTTCGTTAAGGAAGTGCTTTTCACAGTCAAAGCTGTTCAGAACTTTCCGGAACACGAACCATCCTTCGATTAAGGCACACACACACACCGACACTGAACATTCGTCGTCATACACACGCCTGTGGAGAAAGATGGACAGGATTGGCATATTAATAATTCTAAAAAAAAAAATAATAATAAAATGGGGGGAAAAAAGTGTAGATCATAGAGAGGAGAAATGTAGGATGCTGTTAAAAATATTACAAATGTTAAATAAAATGATTTAATGCGCAGAGTGATTAAATAATAATGTTTTTTAATAATTTTTTTTTGACAAAGTTAAACTTGGGGATTTACTAATTTTCTAAATGTCCCATTAAGTGTTTAGATCTTTTCAAACTCGCCTAAACATATATTGAACAATAATTTAACCTTCATTATAAATCTACTTTATTTTTTGCATGTATGAGAAGTTTTAGTGAACCAGCTGCATCAGGGGGGAAAAAAACACAATATACATTTAAAAAGCCACGTAATACATACATACAGACGCACTTTATTTAAAAAGACACCAAAAAACAGTACAAAAAAAAAAGAACAATTAAACAAATGCTAAATGTTGTGCGTATCTGCTTTGTGTGGTTGTGACGTTTAGCGGATAAAGCGTACCGCGACATGAAGGTGTTGAAGATGAGTCAGTCCATCATCGTGTCGGGAGAGTCGGGAGCCGGGAAAACCGAAAACACCAAGTTTGTTCTCAGGTGAAGCGTTTATCATCGCTTGTTTCACGAGCGTACACGTTTGCCATTTGGAGTGTGTGTGTTTGTTTGAAATCCATTTTTATATGGAGTCGGATTAGGGCCAAAAATATCAATGGTAATTTTTTTTGGGAAGCGAATGAGGGAGCTTCGGTTTTTTTTTTTCTTTTTTTTTTTATATTTTTCGCTTGCAATCTTCACCTTTTCGTTTGAAACATTTTATTTCCCCTCTTCATGACTTTGGCGTAAACGCTAGCGGTCAAACGGCGGATTGTGAAAATGATGGTAAATATCGGGACGTCGTTTTCTTGCTGCGCGTTTGGCGGATCATAAATCACGTCACATGTCTGTCAAATGTCGGAAAATCGCACTAGGGCTTATTTTGTGATCAGGCCTTATTCTTAAGAATGTTTAAGTGACGTGTTCCTCACAGGTACTTGACCACGTCTTACGGTACAGGCCAGGACATCGATGAGAGGATCGTGGAAGGTTTGTGAGACGAAGGTTGATGTTTGATAACGTGTTCAACGTGAATTTTTCGCCGCTCCAGCTAATCCGCTGCTGGAGGCCTTCGGGAACGCCAAAACAGTCCGCAACAACAACAGCAGCCGCTTCGGGAAGTTTGTGGAGATTCACTTTCATGAAAAGGTGAGTGTCAACGGGGGAAATAGATCTCTTAGTAGGAAGAATAGGAGCGATTGAGAGAGAGCCAGATTAAAGAATAAAACGTGAAGGAAGGGAAACAAACAGCAAAGAAAAGAAAGACAGACAGACAGACTGGTGAAAGACGGACAAACAGACTGGAGAAAAACGAACAGACAGGTGAAAGAAAGACAAAGAACCGATAGACAGGGTTAATATGTTGTGATGGATAAGAAAGAAGGAACAAAAGATCTCATAATGTTAATCTCGAAGGAATGAGTGAGGGAAGAAAGAAAGATGGAAAGAAACTAAGACGTATGGAAAAACTAAAGAAGCTGAAAATAAACAACTCAAACAGGGTAAGAAAAAAAACTGAAATTAACAGCAGAACATGGAAAGGATTTGTGATGTGCGTGGAGTGAGATGAATGGTTGATGGAGTGAATGAAGGGGTAAAGAAGGAAGCAGCAAAGTGCGATGAGGAAACTGAGAGCGTTTCCTCCCAAGGTTTGAGACGTTCGCGTCACCATGAAAGAGTGTTGAGTGCGTGCCGTGCTGTTTCCAGAACGCTGTGGTGGGCGGCTTCGTCTCTCACTACCTGCTGGAGAAGTCTCGCATCTGCACGCAGGGCCAGGAGGAGAGGAACTACCACATCTTCTACCGGCTGTGTGCTGGAGCTCCAGAAGCCCTGAGGGACTCCTTCCACCTCAGCTCTCCTGACCTCTTCAGGGTGCGTGCGCTCTCCATGCTCCTCGCCGGCTCCTCCTTCATCTGCCTGCGCTTTCTCCTCTAGTATCTGAGTCGCGGCTGTACGCGCTACTTCGCCACCAAGGACACGGACCGACTCATCCCTCAGAATCGCAAGAGTCCGGAGGTAGAGCCTTCACGCTGGGATTGCTTTCATAATTAACATACAAGCTCCACTAGAAGGACACGGCCTTCTGCTTCTCAACTCTTCTGCCGTGGTTGGCGTTCTACTAGAGCAGGGGTGGGCAAACTTTCTGATTCGTGGACCACATTGGACAAAGGGGCCGGACTGGGCTTCCTGGTCAAGCGGCTGTCAATCACATTCTCGACAGCCAATCAGAGTAAAGGGCCGTCTCCACGTGAAGCTAGCGCCCACAAACGAAAACAAATGAAACGGACAAAATAATCTGAATCGGAAAAATATTTTTAAAGATTTTAGTAGATATTAACTTTTGATATTTTGGGCTTCTTATTCCTCAGACTGACAGTATAAAAATAAATGTTTAAAATGTACTAGTACAATTCTATTACGTAGATTTTGTCTTTATGGTTCCGCTTTTTAAAATGTTATATGAAGAAAAATAAAAAGAACCTTAACAGATTAATGGATTTAAAATTATAAAATTAATTATGACCTATTTTAATTTTTACAAGTTCGGCAGGCCGGATTAAAACGCTTAAAACACGGTGGGCCGTAGTTTGCCCAGCCCTTAACCACAGGGTGGCGCTGTAGTTCTCAACTAGTGCGCTTTGAGACAGTTAAACTATGAAAAGCGCCTTACAAATACTCATTATTATTATTATTATTATTATTATACAGTGGTATCACGACTTACACGTATCCGTGCAGAGAGTAATTTTGTTCGTGGGAAAATTTCATCATCTGAGCCGCATTTGACATGTAATTCATCCAATTGGTGCCATGACATCATACATTTTCACCAGCCAATCAGATTAAAGACCGCCACCACGTGAAGCTTGTGCCAGAAGTCCAAACGCAAAAAAGAAACAAACTAAAAAGTTGGAAGCAAAAAAAAATGTTTCTAACAAAAACGTGAAGATTGCAAGCAAAAAATAAACATTTTGTTCGTTTCTTAGAAATGTACGTTTGCTAATTTTGAGGGTGGCGCCGTATTTTCCAACTAGTTGGTCATAGTGTTATACTGTGATATCACGACTTGCAAAATTAATTAAAATTTTGCTATGTGAGTTTTAAATTCATTAAAATTTCGTTATCTATTCTAATCAGTCGAATCCGTGCCATGACTTAAATTTTCACCAGCTGTTACGTCCCAGGACGTTTTGTTATTGTTTTGGTTCTCCTCGTTCTTTTCTCTCTCTCCCTCTCCCGGACGAGCCCCCTTAATGAGAATAAGGGCCGCCCACACGTGAAGCTTGTGCCAGAAGTCTAAATGAAGAAAAGAAAAAAAAAAAAGAAACACGCTCAAATCGGAAGTGAAAAAAAAAAACAAATTCAAACGAAAACCTGAAAATTGCAAGGAAAATTTAAAAATAAACGTAAATGGGAAGCATTTTTGTTTAATCTGATTTCATATTTGGACAGTTGACAAACATTACGCTGCCAGCAAAACACTGAACAATCGCACAAGAACCCTGCCCAAAAGCATTTAAGCACAAAAGGTAGATAAGGGTGGCCTTCTAATAGAGGGTCTTCTGTTTTTCAACCCTTCTGTCATAGTGGCCTTCTAGTAGAGGTTTTGTGTTATGTATATATTTATAATGGATGTATCTCCATGACAGAACGAGGCCTTGTAAATCAGAGGAAGCTTTAGTGTTGGCGAGACGTGTTGACTTCAGCTTTCTCCTCAGCATCAGAAGGCCGGTTCCCTCAAAGATCCGCTGCTGGACGACCACGGCGACTTCAACCGCATGTGCGAGGCCATGAAGAAGATCGGCCTGGACGACACGGAGAAGCTGAACCTCTTCCGCGTGGTGGCTGGCGTTCTCCACCTGGGAAACATTGATTTCGAGGAGGCCGGAAACACCTCGGGTACGGTTCCCCCGTGAGATCTGATGGGTTTTCTGCTCTGGTACCTCACGCGGTTCTGCTGTGATCCCAGGCGGCTGTAACCTCAAGAAGACCTGCAGCCAGTCTTTAGAGTTCTGTGCTGAGCTCCTGGGTCTGGACGAGGAAGATCTGCGCGTCAGTCTGACCAGCAGGGTGATGCTCACCACAGCGGGAGGAACCAAAGGCACCGTCATCAAGTGAGAGATGCTGACTCCTCTTCTGAGGTTTAGTGGAGCAGACGCGCCGCCTTGTTCAGACTTGTGAAGAGATGTTTTGATGACTTGGAGACCTTCGTCACCCGTGGCAAACCATCAGTCCTCAAACGTGATCCTGAGTAGACTTTTATAGACAATCTAATTGACCAGTGGCTTCATTGTTATTTATTATTCACGTACGTAAAACGATATCAAAATGATACGAGTTACAAGTTAAATGAAGAATAAACGTATTTTTAAGAGAATATTAACGTAATTGAACCAGTAATGATATGAAAAAAAAAATGTAGGCGCTTATATTCGCATAAATACGGTAAATACCACAGTCTATCGCTTGAGTGCGCTAACTGAACGTGTGAGGTTTTTATGCGTAAGATTGGCCACGCCCACACAAAAAAAACAACCTTGACTCTTGACCTTTCAAAAACGTCTCAAGGTTGAATGAAACACGCCAACGTGCCATGATGGTTGAATCGATTCATGGCGAGATCTGGGCGTCGCCTTCAAAGCCACACCCCAAATGTGCATTTCTTGCGCATTTCTGATCGTTCTCACTCTCTTCAAGACATTTCCTGTCAGTGTCTGATGCAATGATGTCTGCTTCTGTGGTAGTGGTGTTTTTTCGGGCAAATAATCGGGGACAGTGGGATGTTGTTGTGATGTCATATCCTGTAGTGTGTGTGTGTGTGTGTGTGTGATCTTCTGTAGAGTTCCTCTGAAGGTGGAACAAGCCAGTAACGCGCGTGACGCTCTGGCTAAAGCCATCTACAGCCGCCTCTTTGATCACGTGGTCACCAGGATAAACCAGTGCTTCCCCTTCGAACGCTCCTCTCACTTCATCGGTGTGCTGGACATCGCCGGCTTCGGTAGGACTGATCTTCTCAGCGTTTGTCCGCCAGCAGACCAGGAGACTAGATCTCCGCAGATTCCCCAACGTCACACATTTGGTTCAGATGCTTGAGCGAAAAAGTCGAACAAAACACAAGGTTGAGAACGGAAAGAAAAAAAACAAAAACCGGAAAATGAGCGGAATGACTTTACCGGTAAAGAGTGTTCACACAAGCGCTGCCATGCCGGCATTTTACCGGTAAAACACCGTTCACACAGCGTCGTCAAAAAGACAGTATTTTTGGTGACATTATTAACTGGCGACACCGTTTTCCCGTCGTTTCCGTCAGTGCGTACTGAACTCTTCATTTCACGTTCACACAGAGCAGTTTGCCGGAAATTTACCGGGAACGTGACAACTACCCTTGCTGGGCAAATTTCCAGAACAAATTTAGCTGCGTTTTTCTGTTCACACATGACTGCATGCCGGCAAAACGCAGAGACGAAATTCTCTGAATATAAGTTTAAATTAAAATTGGAAAATAATCAATTACTTTTTATTAAAAAGGTATATGGTTTCCGTTATCCCGTTAAATTCTATTCGACCCAACTAGTCTGTGGTTTCAGTCTTTTCTAAACAAAGCCTGTTTCAGATGAAACGATGGAGTCTCAATCAATATTCCGTTAAATCATTACAGATTACTAAGTGTAAGGAATGTAGTAAATATTTCGCTGTAAGACTTTGTTTTTCATCTGGCTATAACTTTGACTTTCACAGCTGGTCAACAGCACAGTCATAGGCCTAAATCATACTAAATTATATCTAATCATTTAATAATACATAATAATTTATTAGAAAACGTAAAATACAGTGTAAAAACCCTTCCTGATCAAACCTCCGCAGCTTTACGTTTGAGTAACAGTAGGGTTTGTGGTTTCGTAAAGCAAGGCGGTTGTTCCGAGAACCTCTTGTTTAATATCCATGTTTTCAAACGTTTTGCTCGCATGCTTTGTATTTAACGCGCGGTGAATGTCTTCCTCCTCAGAGTATTTCGAGCACAACAGTTTCGAACAGTTCTGCATAAACTACTGCAACGAGAAGCTCCAGCAGTTCTTCAACGAGCGCATTCTGAAAGAGGTGAGTGCAGCATCCCTCGCTCTCCTCAGGACCGCGAAGACGTGATGCGCTTGTGTCCGCAGGAGCAAGAGCTGTACCAGAAAGAAGGTCTGGGAGTGAACGAAGTGCATTACGTGGATAATCAGGACTGCATAGGTGACTCGCACTCGCTCACCATTCTCGCTCTATGATTCGCCGGATGTTTCTGGTTTTGGATTGTGGAGACTTGCAAGGGCTCGGAGAGACAATCGGGTCTGAAACTCGGCTCTCGTGAAAACTAGGGATGCATCGATACCGGTCTCGGCCTCCATACCACATTTTCTAAAGTACTTCTACTCGTTAAAAGTCCGTTCTGTGAAAGGTCTGAGCGGCGTGCACAGGCCCCGCCTCCAACGAGAGCCGGCTCTTTTCGTTCGCTACATCGAGCATCGGCGCTAAGAGCGGCTTGTTCGCGGACTCATCGCTACAGCTCAGAGCGCGATGAGAGGCGAAACTCAAAGACGACAAAACGCCCGACAAGATTTCTACTCGGCGAAGTTGTCCAGAGGCTCATGGTTCAAATGCTCAAAGGCTCAAATGTTGCACGTTTAACACAAGTAATTTAGTCAAGCGTCTAAAATCCCAAAATGACAACGTTTGCTTCGAAACCAACACAACTCACGCTGCAGCGAACTCTCGCAAGAGAGAAGATTCAAGTATAGTCAGATATATAAAGATTTAAATTAATTTCCCTTGTGCTGTCCAAAATAACAATTTACAGCAAACTGGAAAATATACTCGAGTTTCACTGTCTCTTTTAAATGTTCTATAATTGTTTCTTCTGTAATATTTTGTATTCAACATGCTTTTTTGTTTTACATAAATGTTCTTAATTCTAAACCAGCTCTTGTATTTCAGTGCTCGCCGATACGGAGTACTTTATTTAAACATGACTTAAATTTACAGGTAACATCTTTAGTCATATAATAATAATAAAAAACACACAAGTACTCGTTTTCCAAAAAAGTGGCATTGGTGCATCCCTACTGAAAATGAATCCGAAACTACAACTGATACTTTATATATGATTGTGTCACTGGCCGCTGGTGTGGTTCACGCGCTCTGATCTCACTCGTCTTCCTCTGTTCAGATCTGGTGGAGATGAAGCTTGTGGGCATCTTGGATATCTTGGATGAAGAGAACCGTCTACCTCAACCCAGCGACCAGCACTTTACCGACACGGTGCACAGCAAACACAAGCAGCACTTCCGCCTGACGGTCAGTCTTCAGCTTCTTCTCTCTTCTTCTTCTCTTCTCTTCAACTTCTTCAGTTGTAAGATGCCTTTCACAGTTACAACTGTCTCGACGCGCAGTGCATTTTGTTCATTGATGTTAAGATCAGATAATGACCAGTGAGCAAGCACATATGTGACAGAGACCAGGTAAAAAAAAAACTCTCAGACAGAAAGGAAAAAAAACCCTTCAGAGAACCCGGCTCACTGTCAGCTCTGTAGTTAAAATGTAATAATTAAAGATTTTGACAGTCTTAGGAGGTGCAGGTGTGATTCGGTTCCGAGCCACTAGACTACGCAGCCTTTCTATCGAATTATATTAACTTATTCGATATGTTGTTATTTTCACAGTTTAATATCTGCTTCGTTGAAGAGACTCGTCTTCAGTCTAGACTTAAATTGACTCACTGATTCTGAGTCTCGAATTGTGCTAGGCAGAATGGTCCATAGTTTTGGTGCTAAATATGCAAAAGATTATCATCCCTTGTAGATTTTGGACGTAGAGCGTACATTTTCTCACTGCTCACTGTCTTGCTCTCAAACTCTCACTCATTCACTCTTATGATGACACGCACTAATTCTTTTGCACAGTCAATCTTGCTCAAATTTTTCAAAAACTGCCTTTATTCTGCTTTCCTTTGCTCTTTCTCTTTTTAACTTTCTCACGTCACGTTCTCTGAGTCCCTCACTCCTTTAGCCCTGGTTTAACGTTACGTCTCTTGTGTTGCAGATTCCTAGGAAATCTAAACTGGCCGTCCACAGGAACGTCAGAGACGACGAGGGATTCATCATACGACATTTTGCCGGAGCCGTCTGCTATGAGACGGTATGCGCAGACACACACACACACACACACATTCATTGCATTTCTCCTGAAAGTTTTCCTTGTTTTTTTTACGTTGCCAGACTCAGTTTGTGGAGAAGAACAACGACGCTCTGCACATGTCCTTGGCGTGTCTGGTGAGCGAGTCCAAGGATAAATTCATCGGCGAGCTGTTTGAGAACGCCAACCACTCCAAAGACTCCAAGCAGAAGGCGGGAAAGCTGAGCTTCATCAGCGTCGGCAATAAGTTCAAGGTTCGTCTCTCAGGCCTTCCTCGTTTTCATAGAAAAACCCTGAGGTAATTACATTTGCAGCTTCACCACAATATTTGTTTGGCCTCATCGCTCTCCAACCAATGAGGTTTTTGGGTGGAGACTGAAGCACATTTAATTAATTTAGCATTTCACAACTCTATCAACAGTTTTTTGAGTTATGTGCTGTTTATAACTTTGATCTCTTTTTTCTCTTTCTCTCTGTTAAATGTAGTTCAGCGAATGATCGTTTTCCATTAATTTTGCAGACCCAGTTGAACATCTTACTGGAGAAGCTGCACAGTACCGTGAGTTCTTGAGCTTTGTCCCGCTTGTCTGTCTTTTAACAAAACCAATGTTCTTAAAAGTTGACCAAAATGGTTCTGCTCTCACTGCGCTTCGTGATCTGTAGGGCTCGAGTTTTATCCGCTGCGTCAAGCCCAATCTGAAGATGGTCAGCCATCATTTCGAAGGAGCTCAGATTCTGTCTCAACTGCAGTGCTCAGGTTCATATGTTTCCTTCAATTCAGTTTAAAAAAACAACAAGTGACATCCACATTCACAAAATGTATTGATAATGATGACGCCGTTTGTGATGTCGTCCTTAACATGTATTGGTCACAACGACGTCTCCCATTACATGATTACATCATCTGTGGCAACATCATCCATAACATATCTTTTTTTTTTTTCCTAGCCACTGTCGCGATCTAGCTTGCTCTTCTGGTTTTAGCCTGTAGTCTGAACAACAACAACAGCCATATTTTTTCCCTTTTTTACTGACTTTTTTGTTTTGTTTTTAAAATTTTTGAAACTCATATAAAGAATCGAAATTTCTCTTTTTAAAGACTTTTTTTTTCACCTTTGCGTTGGTCAGAAAAGCACTATTAAATGAACTTGAACTTGATAACATGTACTATTGATGTTATTTTTTTTTATGTACCATTTCATATTTAAACGAGCCGTATTATTGATGTTATTTTTTTATATACCATTTTATATTTAAACGAGCCGTATTATTGATGTTATTTTTTTCAATGTACCATTTTATATTGAAATTAGCCGTTGAAATAATGAACCTGGCGCTGTTCTCAGGGATGGTGTCGGTGTTGGATCTGATGCAGGGCGGCTTTCCTTCACGGGCGCCTTTCCACGAGCTCTACAACATGTACAAGCAATACATGCCTGCCAAACTCACCCGCCTCGACCCCAGACTCTTCTGCAAGGTGCACACTACACCAAACTACTGAAATCAAATCAAACGCGGCTCAGTGGAAAAGGTCCCAGCACTGAGCCTTGTGGAGCTCCCCTTTAAGAACAACTGTAAAATGAGGACACGATGTTTGAAAAATGAGCAGAATCATCTGGAATGTATTTTCAAGATAAAGCAAAAACAGTCATGGTCCAAACAAACGAATTAGTGTCCTCAGCATAAATGCTTTGTGTTTAAATAATCACTTATTTTTTAATTCTGTTTTATTTCCTTCATCTTTTCGTAGGCTTTGTTCAAAGCTCTGGGCCTGAATGAGCATGATTATAAGTTTGGCTTGACCAAGGTTTTCTTCAGACCTGGAAAGGTGAGTGTCTCCTCGATCGTATTATTGTATGTCAAACTAATCAGCGCTTGAATGAGACTCTTCTCGTCTGTTCCCTGTCAGTTTGCAGAGTTTGATCAGATCATGAAGTCGGACCCGGATCATCTGGCCGAGCTGGTGAAGCGTGTGAATAAGTGGCTGATCTGCAGCCGCTGGAAGAAGGTTCAGTGGTGCTCGCTCTCCGTCATCAAACGTACGATCTCTGGCACACACATCAGTATTTGGTATTTGGTATAATACGTATTTAACGTTTGTTTAAAAAATACAGTGGTACTTCCACTTACTTGTGACTCGAAACGGAAAATTTTCATTTTATACATTTTTTATTTTATACATTAGTTTTCTATTATGACAAAAAAATAATTCCTTTTTACAAATGGCGTCGTCGAGAAAATATTGTCTCTTTTAACAAAATTATTTCATACGACAGGCCAAATATTGTACCGGCAAGAATGATAAATGAGTTGTTTTTTTTCTTACCACTAATATGCAGGGAGATCTTTTTAGTGAATCTTTTTAGCGTAAGTGACGAACAAAATAGTTTTTATTTTTATTTATTTATTTATTTTTATTCAAGCAAGTTCATAAAAAAAACAGTCTTTTTCAGAATTGACACTGTTACAGAAGTCTTACTTCCGGAACCGCTGACGTCACTTTTGTTGACAAAGCCGTTTTGTTGTGAAATTGCGACACCAGGTGGCAGAGAAAGTCAATGCAGGTGGAGATGCACAGAAACCTTTTCTGTTGCAGGGTCAGTGTGAAAATAGTTCGGGTGCGACCAACCGTCGTGTTATTTTTCAACAATGCGGACATTACACGACACAGACATTACAGAGCAAAGACGTTCAGAACCGTGTCTGTACTGTTTCATTATGTTTACACACTAAAGTACAACTCGAGTGATGCGCTCGGCTAACATTCTGGTGATGTCAGGGTCCGGTGATGTCTATGTCACAATTATTGCGAGATTCAAAAATAGTGGATGTACAATGTTTTTATTAGATATTACGATGTTTTATCATATTATAAAAGCATTTTGTATCGGGACAAATTATCGATTTTACATGTAAAATGCAACCCATTTTACGAAATTTCCATTTTACGAAACTGCTGTTTGCACCAATTAATTTTGTAAAGAGAGGTACGACTCAACCTGACACCACAGCTTGCCACCAGCTCCTGTTAAACATCTCTGACTTCTGCCAAAGTTGTGTAATAATCGTACGTTTGTTCCTATCAGTGAAAAACAAGATGCTGTATCGAGCCCAGGCCTGCGTCCAGATGCAGAAGACCATCCGCATGTGGCTGTGCAAGAGGAAGCACAAACCCCGGTCAGTGCCACGCCCTCTTCTCGTACTCTAAAGCTGTTATAAAGCTCTCAAGCAGCGTGTCATTCCTTCCTGTGTTTCAGGATCGAGGGGCTGATCAAGGCCCGTAACCTCAAGAAGAGGATGGAGAAGCTGAACGAGGTGGTGTCGGGGCTCAAGGAGGGCAAACAGGAAATGAGCAAACACATGCAGGAGCTTGATTCGTCCATCAACGCCCACATACTCAAGATAAAGGTGTGTGAGAGACAAACAACAGACTTGGAAAAGCCCGGAAGGCTCAGACCTTGAACGCCTGTGGTTTTAGAGTGTGGTGATGAGTCGCGTGGACATCGACCACGAGCACCAGGCCCTGGTCACGCGCTCGCAGGAGCTACTCACGGCCATGCAGAAGAAGAAGCAGGAGGAGGAGGAAATGGAACGGCTCAGGCGCATCCAAGAGGAGATGGAAAAGGAGAGGAAGAGGCGAGAGGAAGAGGAACAGAAGCGTAAACAAGAGGAAGACGAGCGACGCCTGTGAGTTCACCTTCCCTGACACGTGTCCTCTTTGTAGGACGAAGCACGATGAGCAAACGTGTTCTAGATCAGAGTAAAGTCTGTGTCATTGTCACCTGTTGAGCACTAGAGGGAGAAGTGGAAAGGTCCCAGTACTGAGCCTTGTGGAACTCCCCCCTGAAAGAAGCCATAAAGTGAAAAAGCTCTTCGAGTTTTCCTCCAGATATTCGATCTGGTGTTCACAAACATGTTCTAGTTGTTCTTAATTTTTAGTATTTGGATAAAAGCGACTGTCAAAGGACTGTTAAGAAAATATAAAGTGTTATTAGTGTTTTCGCTAGTTGCAAACTCTGTAACCTCTGCTAAAAACACGTCAAGCAGGGTTCCTACAGGTGCTTGAAATCCTCGAAAATGCTTGAATTTCAATTGTGTGTTTTCAAGGCCTTAAAAATGCTTGAGTTTTCAACAAAGTGCTTGAAAATTTAGTTGTACTCATTTCACAACTTTCAAATACAGTGGTACCCCAAACTACAAAATTCATTTGTACCGACTGCACACAATTAATATGTAAATATGTAAATCCCCTAATCCGTTCCAAGCCTCCGTAAATTCAGACACTTCTTTTTATAATATGATTAAAATATCATAATAACTGTAGTAAAAACTCGTTACGTAACAGTTATTGAAAAAAAAAAGCCAAAATAGAAAAAAAAATAAACAAAAATGAGTACTGTGGTATTAAAGTAAAAGAATAAAGATCAATTTATTATCCTTGTTTGTTCCTATTACAGTTAAGAAAAAAAAACACCACATTTTGAGTTTTGAGTCATTTGTGCATTTTGTTCTTTTGTTTTATATTTTCTGCACAAACTAATATTGACAGTCTACTATTACAAAGCACAACTTGTTTTTTTTTTGTTTTTTTTGTTTGATATTGCAAAATATCTCTTTAAACGTGGTTACAATGGAAAAGTTTCATTTTGGTTTGAAAGGTCTTGTGCAGGCATTTAAACATACATATACCACAAAAGTCTGGTGCTGGACCTAAAAGCTTGGACATGGACCTTGAAACTGTAGGAACCCTGTGTTCTGTGTTTGTCCCTTTCAGCAAAGCAGAGATGGAGTTGAAGAGGAAACAGGAAGAGGAAGAGAGGAAGAGACGGGAAGAGGAAGAGAGAAAACTGCAGGTGGCTCTGTTTGTTCCTCACGTGTTTGTGACGGACTGACTGTGTCTTCATACATCTTCTTCTGTGTGGCGTGATGTTCTTCAGGAGGAGCTGGAGCTGCAGATAGAGGCGGAGCGTGAGCAGGAGGCGTCCCGACAGGCCGTGCTGGAGCAGGAGAGGCGGGACCGAGAGCTGGCGCTGCGAATCGCACAGAGCGAGGCGGAGCTTATTCCGGAGGAGTCGCCCCCGGAGGTTGGAATGCGCAGGTACCGGCATCATCCCACTCCCACAGGCCACGCCCCTCATTCTTCCATGTCACTAAAATCTAGAGCAAACTCCAACGTCCGTTCACAATTCCCAAACTGGTGTATTTTTAGGTTCAGTAACTGTTTGATGCCTGTTTGTCTCGACAGTGTTGGTTCATCACAGCAGCTCAAGAGCTTGACCATGTAGGTTCCTCTTACTCATACTGTGTGTTGTTCACGTCACCGTGTTTATACGTTTTACTGTTTGAGTGGTGCACATTAACGCTCATTAATGTTTCTATTGAGAAGTGAAAAGGTCCCAACACTGAGCCGTGTGGAGTCCCCCTGAGGGAAACCCTAAAAAGAGTCATATAAGTCAAAACAGGTTTTTCATAGAATTTTCTTTTTTTTAATCAGTATTTTGTGATTATTGTAGCAGATATTACATTTACTATATATGCTTTTATTTTCCTTCATCATATAAGGAATGGTGGTTTTTAACAATTATGTGTTTTCTAACACATTAATGCTACAGTTTCTAAACGGTGGAAAGGAATTGAGCATATTATCATGACTGTGCTCAGTTAATGTCTTTGGTTTTTTTTGTAACAATTTTTGCATCGTAGCCAGTTATTATACGTCATAACGCTGAAACCTCATATTTAACCTCGGAGTGGAACCCTTAACCCTTTGGTAACTACTGGAAATGTCGGTAGAGCGAAGCAAGGGCAAAGGTCAAGGGTTTGAGGATTGAATGTGGCGTCAGGCAAATCTGAAGCCGTTTCCTGGTCATGACTAACACCAGCAACTGTCCTGTAGGGAAGAAATGGCCAAGGAAATGTCGGATCTTCTGGCTCGGTGGGTGTGTTTACATCTTTCACTGTGGGGAAACCTCGATCAGGGGAGCACCATGGATCCATTGTGATGATCTCAGCGTTTCCGTTTATATAATAATTATTGCTCGACGAGACTTTGATTGAATTGTGAATTCTGGAGATTTCTGTCTGATTTCTAAAACGTCGATTCATCTTTGATGTGATTTGATCGCTGTCTTTCAGCTTCTGTATGAATCACGATTTAATTTTGTAAGACCTTGTGAAATGTGTTACGGCCGAATCTCGAAGTTGACTTGTCAATGACTGGTTTGTTAGTATTATTATTATTATTTTTTTTTATTGTATTCTGTCGAAGTTGATGCCGTGTGAACACTGCAAAAAATCTGCATGAAAAAATTAGAAAATTGCAAAACAAAATGAGTAAAAAAAAAATTACTTGAATCAAGTAATATTATCTGCCAATGGGGTGAGAAAAATGTTACTTGGTTAGACGACTTGAAACAAGACCTATTTTCTTGAAACAAGCAAATTAATCTTTCTCTCCTAATTCTATGGAATCAGATTGAATTTTTTTGGAATGAAAAATTTGAAGCAAAAAAGTTTCAGACGTAAAGGTGAAGATTGCGAGCAAAAAATAAAAACCAAACGTTAATGTGAAGCACTTTTGTTCGCTTCATAGAAATGTACGTTTGATATTGTTGCCACTAATCTGATTCCATATAATTCTAAGATAGAGTTAATTTATCTTGAAAGAAAAAAAAAACCCAAGATATACTGTTTAGTTTCAAGATTTTGTGGCTTGTGAAGAATACATTTTTTTGCCGTGTAAAGCATCAGTTCTCTAATGGTTTGGTGTTTTCTCTGGATCCAGGACTCCGCAAGTGTCCGCCTCCAACGCTCAAGCCGACAGCAAGAAGTTCGAACTGGGCAAGTGGAAGTACGCCGAGCTGCGTGATGCCATCAACACCTCATGTGGTGAGATTTACGGAAGAATTTACCTTTTTTTTTTTAAGGACGTAACTTTTTTTATCTCACATTGTTGGGGATATTCTCGCTTCCCCTATCTCACTAATTCGCTGTACGGTGGATCTTGCCGTCCAGAAACGTATTCCAGAAATAAAAGACATCAACACAGGGTTTGTGAAATCAGATGAGTCTGGGAAGAGCCCGAATCTTTCTCTCTTCGTTTTGCCTTCAGTCGCCGTCTAACGTCTCTCTGAAACTCTCCCAGACTCCCGTTTATTAAAAACTCAACTCAACTCAACTCAACTTTATTTATAAAGCCCTTTTTGGCAGTTTTGGCTGGACAAAGGGCTGTACAAACCATATAGCAGATTAATACAGTATCACACCACAATACTACACCATTACACATCAATAAAAACCATAAAGAATAGCGAAGTGCACCATTAGCCAATCACAGCGCGTCGCGTCAGAGTGCTAGAGATAAAGCGCAGTTCCTCCTTAAGCGTCAAGGTTTTCTCACATTCGAACGATGGACTCACACCGTTCACAGAATCCGAGAGTTAGGGAGTTAACGGTTCAAACTCAGATAAGGAGCTCTGCAGAGGGGCCTGTGGTTCTTCTCAGGCTTCACACACACACACACACACACACACACACACACACACACAGAAAATGCATATACGTACAGAAAATAAGATGGAAAATGATAATAACTCATTAATTGAATCAGTAGGATTGCATTAAAAGCTTAATAAACTCAACGCACGTGTTTACTGTGGTATGTGTGTGTGTGTGTGTGTGTCAGATGTATTTAGAGACAAGTCTTGGTCTTTGTCTAATCACAGCCATTTACTTAAACATCAACAACCTGACGAACAAATGAATAAAAAGCAACACTTCCCTCACATGTTTACACGTGCGCTTTGAGACAGTTACAACTATAGCGCCCTACAAACACTCATATTATTGTTATTATTATTATTATTGTGATCAGATATCGAGCTGCTGGCGGCGTGTCGTGAGGAGTTCCACCGCAGACTGAAGGTCTATCACGCCTGGAAGTCAAAGAACAAGAAGCGAAACGCTCAGGAGGAGCAGCGGGCGCCCAAGGCCGTCACCGACTACGGTAAAGACACGCACACACACACACACACACACACACGCTTCATTCTCTTTTACTGAAACAAACAGAAATAACAGGAAGTAGAAGCCTCGTGGGTGAGTCAACACACACTATACGCCAGAATCCTCAACACTAAACACACGCTGTAGATGTGCAGTAACCGTCCTGATCGTGTGTGTGTGTGTGTGTGTGTGTTACGTGCTTTTAACCCGCTGATTAATTCATTTAATCTAAAATAACTGCAAAGAATGACAACTAACGGATATTTTTAAGGCAACGTGAGATGGAAAGCTGTTCATTACAAACACACTAATGTTTATTATCTAATAGTATCTCCACTTACTAATTATTCTTAACTGAAGTTTCACTTTAGGAAGGGAGTCGACAAGAAAATATCGTCGCTGTTCGTCTACGGAATCATTTCACTATACGATAGGCCACATTTTTTGATCACTATTATGCAGGGAAATCAAACTCTGCATAATGGAGTGAAACATGCCACATTCCAGACGTGTAAAAGTTTTGTCTTTTTTTTTTTTTTTTTTTTTAATTCACAAACCTCAATAAACAAACAAAATAAAACTCTACAGAAGTAACACTGTCACAGAGATCTTGCTTCCGGAACCGCTAACGCTTCACGCAGGGCGAGCTGACCTCACTTTTGTTGTTACGTCATCACAGTTATTACGATATTTATTCATATTATAAAAACATTTTGCCTGAATTTACAGAGTCTCGGGACGGATTATCGGATTTACATGCACAATGTGGCCCATTTTACAAAATGTCCGTTATACAAAACTCCTGTCGGTAGGAATGAATTTGGTTTTAGACGACTGACTGACAGACGGACGGGCGTGGTGATGTGATGGAGGGATGATTTCTCTTGAATGCTCCTTCAGCTCAGCAGAACCCGGTGGTCCCGGCCACGCCTCGCCAGCACGAGGTCGTCATGAGTCGTCAGCAGCGCTTCTTCCGCATTCCCTTCATCCGGCCCGGAGACCAGTACAAAGACCCGCAGAGCAAGAAGAAGGGCTGGTGGTACGCTCACTTCGACGGGCCCTGGATCGCTCGGCAGATGGAGCTGCACCCAGACAAACAGCCCATCCTGCTGGTGGCGGGTGAGATTCCGTCTCTCAGACTAATCTTTCACGTCTTAGTGTATGTAGCCTTACGTCAAAAAAATCTTTCCTTCAAAAATGTAATGCGTCTTAGTATAACCTTATGTCAAAATATTTTTTCTTGTTTTCTTATTTTTATTTTTTTTTCACGTCTTAGTATAGTCTTACGTCAAAAAATGTTTACGTCTTAGTATAGTCTTACGTCAAAAAATGTGTACGTCTTAGTATAGCCTTACGTCATACATTTTTTTTTCGTCTTAGTATAACCTTACGTCAAAAATTTTTTTTTCTTCAACATTTTTTTTCGTCTTAGTATAGCCTTACGTGAAAAAATGTTTACGTCATAGTATAGTCTTACGTCAACATTTTTTTACGTCTTAGTATAGCCTTACTTTAAAAAATTGTGTACGTCTTAGTATAGCCTTACGTGAAAAAATGTTTACGTCATAGTAAAAATGTGTATGTCTTAGTATAGTCTTATGTCAAAAATTTTTTTTTCTTCAACATTTTTTTTCGTCTTACTATAGCCTTAGGTCAAAAAATGTGTATGCTAATACTGTGTACATCTTAGTATAGCCTTACGTCAAAATATTTTTACGTCTTAGTATAGCCTTACATCAAAATATTTTTTCGTCTTAGTATAACCTTATATCAAAATATTTTTTCGTCTTAGTATAGTCTTAGGTGAAAAAATGTTTACGTCATAGTATAGTCTTACGTCAACCTTTTTTTACGTCTTAGTATAGCCTTACTTTAAAAAATTGTGTACGTCTTAGTATATATAGCCTTACGTCAAAACATTTTTTTCTCAAAATATTTTTTACGTCTTAGTATAGTCTTACGTGAAAAAATGTTTACGTCATAGTAAAAATGTGTGTCTTAGTATAGTCTTATGTCAAAAAATTTTTTTTCTTCAACATTTTTTTTCGTCTTACTATAGCCTTATGTCAAAAAATGTGTATGGCTTAGTATAGTCTTGCGTCAAAAAAATTTTTTGTGTTATTGTCTAAATGTCTTATTTTTTTGATGTAAGGCTAATACTGTGTACGTCTTACTATAGCCTTACGTCAAAATATTTTTACGTCTTAGTATAGCCTTACTTTTAAAAATTGTGTACGTCTTAGTATAGCCTTGCGTCAAAACATTTTTTTCCTCAAAATATTTTTTACGTCTTAGTATAGCCTTACGTCAAAAAACTAAGACGAAAAAAAATGTTTCGACGTAAGGCTATACTAAGACAAACACATTTTTCTCAAAAGTTTATGAGACAGTTTAAAACTTTTGAAAAGACAGTTTTTTGACGCAAGACTATACTTGGTATAGCATTACGTCAAAAAAACACAAAGAAAAAAGACAGAAACTATCGTGTCTACTACTGAGAGAGTGTGTGTGACTCAGGTAAGGACGACATGGAGATGTGTGAGCTGAGTCTGGAGGAGACGGGCCTGACCCGGAAGCGCGGCGCTGAGATCCTGCCCCGGCAGTTTGAGGAGATCTGGGAACGCTGCGGGGGGGTGGAGTACCTGCGGAGCGCCATCCAGAGCAGACAGGCGCGGCCCACCTACGCCACGGCCATGCTACAGAGCACGCTCAGATAAACCCGCACCAGCATCACTCATGCTCCTCCTCTTCTTCATCACTCATTCCTAACTCATTTATACTTCACTGGAAACTGAAGCGTGTTTTGCTAATGAGATGCAGATGTAAATACTGGATTTGTTCAGCTCTTTACACCGTGTGAGTACGGCCAGACGCTCAAACCACAACTCACCCCTGAATGACAAACCTTTAATAAAGTCTAATGATTTTAATAAGACGCAAATGTGTTGTGCTTGTGTGACTCTGAGCACGTGAATTTTGACAATTTTCTGAAGGTGCAGGTGTAATTCGGTTCTGAGCACTAACTAGGCAGCCTTTCTATACGATATATTAATATTTTCTGAAGGTTATTATAACAGGTCAATATCTGCTTCGCTGAAGAGACGCGTCTTCAGTCTAGACTTAAATTGACTCACTGATTCTGAGTGAATTTTTTAGCCTTTTTTTATTTATAGTATAGCCTTACGTCAAAAAAATGTGTATGTCTTAGTAAAGCCTTAGGTCACAAATTGTGTACGTCTTAGTAAAGCCTTTTACTGTATAGTATAGTATCCTTACTGACTTTATGACTTTTTTTCCTGTCCTAGTATGGCTTTATGACTAAATTGTCTTAATAAGACAAAAATAATGTCTAAAAAATAACTAAATAATGTCTTCGTATAGCCTTATGACTAATTTGTTTTGTCTTATGTTTTTCTTAGTATAGCCTTATGACTAATGTTGCACTAGTACAGCTTTATGACTACCTTTTTATGTGTTAGTATATAGCCTGAATAGCCTTAGGTCTTAGTCAATAGGTATACAAAAGACATAAAAAATGTAGTCATGCTATACTATCTTTTTTTGTCTTATTATATCCTTTCATATTATTATGCAATTTCATAGTATAGCCTTGTGTCTATATTATGTCTCAGTATACCTTTGGCAAAAAAATATGAATGTATTGGTATAGCCTTATGCCATAGTATAGCCTTATGAGAATTTTGTTTTCCTGTCCTAGTAAAGCCGTATGACTAAATTACTTTCATGTCTTGGAAGCTTTAAAATTGCCTTATGCCTCAGTATAGCCTAATCTAAATGTGTTCATGTCTGGGTATAGCAGCCTTACTACAACAATTTTTTATGTCTTAGTATATCCTTTTGACAATACATTTATGACTTAGTATAGACTTATGAAAAAAATGGTCTTAGTATAGCCTTATGTAAAAAAAATGTCTTACTATAGCCTTATGCAAAAAAAAATGTCTTAGTATAGTCTTAGTATAGCCTTATGAAAAAAAAATTATTATGTCTTAGTATAGCCTTAGTATAGCCTTATGAAAAAATGTGTCTTACTATAGCTTTATGAAAATGTCTTAGTATAGTCTTAGTATAGCCTTATGCAAAAAAAAATGTCTTAGTATAGTCTTGTATAGCCTTATGGAAAAAAACATGTCTTAGTATAGCCTTATGTAAAAAATTGCCTACTATAGCCTTATGCAAAATAAATTGTCTTAGTATAGTCTTGTATAGCCTTATGAAAAAAAATTATGTTTTAGTATAGCCTTAGTATAGCCTTATGAAAAAAAATATGTCTTAGTATAGCCTTATGAAAATTAATGACGTCTTAGTATAGCCTTACGAAAAAAATATGTCTTATTATAGCCTTGTAAAAAATATGTCTTACTATAGCCTTATGAAAAAAATGATGTCTTAGTATAGCCTTATGAAAAAAAACATGTCTTAGTATAGCCTTATGTAAAAAATTGCCTACTATAGCCTTATGCAAAAAAAATTGTCTTAGTATAGTCTTGTATAGCCTTAAAAAAATATCTTACTTACCTTTTATAACCTTATGAAAAAAAAATTGTCTTATGAAAAAAAAATACGTGTTAGTATAGCCTTATGATTAAATATCTTTATGTCCTGTGAATGTTTGTTCCATTAAAGACATTAGACAGTTGCAGTATTGCTTTTAATCCGTTAATCGTAGCAGCATCAGAACAGCAGCAGGGCAAAACCGTCTTTAGCTTGAATCTCAGTCTCTCTCTCGTCTCTTCTTCTTTCTCTCCGTTCACCTGATTTTTCCAGGACTGGAAAAGTCCAATTGCTAATTAGGAGGGGTGTGGCAGTAGTCAAATCAGTACATTAATAAACATCAACCCAACCACTATTAAAAAAATATACAGATAACCAAAATATCAGACACAAATACAGTACACTGGGTTTAAAAATAAAACTCAAACGTACACAACATGACATTCAAAACCCGTCAAACAATAACACCCCTCAATAATAATCACGCCCATTTACCCATGATGCTTAGCAAAAAGTTACCCATGATGCTTAGCAAAAAGTTTTAAAAGGAGAAAGGAAGTGGCCGCGCCTTTTCTTCTGTTTCCGCACATCCATGCTGCCGCCGCGGATCACGTCAGGACCAAGGCAAGTCGAATAATTACTACTTTTGTTTGTGATTACAGCATTTAAAAAAAACGATTTAAATGCATGCATGCGTCCACACACTCGAACAAAACCCAACACAAGCCCAAACCGAATTGTAAGGCCTTCACAAAGCCTTATGTCTTATAGTGTAGACGTGTGCAAATGTAAGTCTTAGTGTAGTCTTATGACAATTTGTTCAAGTCTTAGAATATCCTTTTGACTAATTTAAGACTTAGTATAGCCTTGTGCCAATTAAAGTCTTAGAATATCCTTATGGCAATTCTTTAAGTTTTAGTTTAGCATTTAAGGTTAATTAAATAGTTATTCATTGTAGTGTTTTAGAAATGTTAACCCCGTTTGTCCCGCGACTTCTAGTGTGAAAAGCTGAATGTCGCCCCCGTGTGGTTGAGTTTGACACTCCCGATGGTTTCCTACTCACGGTCTCCTGTTCTGCCACACACTCGTGTAATGGTCCTTGTTGAATTGAATAAAACTTTTGTTGCCGTAGTTATTACATCATTTAAAAAATATAATATTATATATTTATTTACAAGTTGGTTTTAGGCCAAGGCGTTTTTATAGTTAGTGGCCAAGTCGTGATTGGCTAAGTGAGCAAGTCGTTTTGGGCTAAAAAGTTGCCAAGTCACCAAGTCGTTTCTAGACCAAGTCGTTTCTAGACCAAGTCGTTTCTAGACCAAGTCGTTTCTAGACCAAGTCGTTTCTAGACCAAGTCGTTTCTAGACCAAGTCGTTTCTAGACCAAGTCGTTTCTAGACCAAGTCGTTTCTAGACCAAGTCGTTTCTAGACCAAGTCGTTTCTAGACCAAGTCGTTTCTAGACCAAGTCGTTTATGGCTAAAGTGGCTAAGTCGCCAAGTCAGCAAATCGTTTAGTCGTTTTTGGCTAAAGTGGCTAAGTCGTTTTTGGCTAAGTTGCCAAGTCAGCAAATCGTTTAGTCGTTTTTGGCTAAAGTGGCTAAGTCGTTTTTGGCTAAGTTGCCAAGTCAGCAAATCGTTTATAGACTAAGTCGTTTTTGGCTAAAGTGGCTGAAGTCGCCAAGTCAGCAGTTTTTAGCCCAAATATTATTTTGGCTGAAGTTGTTAAAACAAAACCACTAAAATACACAAACATTTGCTGCATAATTCTTTATTATAATATGCTTTCTTGCGTCACACACAATTATTAACACTTGCTCTTCTGTGTTTAATCCCACAGGCGTGGCGGTTGAGCTTCAGGACGGTCCAGCACCATCAGGAGTCTTCTCTCTCTCTCTCTCTCTGCCTGTAGAACACACACACACCCCAGCGGGACAGTATAACACACACTCTCGAGATAGTTTTTCGGGGGGCCTTAATCCGCCTTCCGCATGTCCTCTGTGTGTGTTCAATCTGTCTAATAAAATAAACAAAACATGAAGTATTTCATCTTGTATTGTATGTGTTCCACTGTCCATCACAACTGCATAAAGATATATATTTTTAAAGAAACAAGAAATTTTACCATTGGTTAAAACAAACACATTTTCCAACAAATGTGTAATTATAATACACTAACAAAACTACGGAATGAAGTATTTATCAAATTGTTACAGAGTTTACAACTATAGTTTGAAAAGTTGAAGTGTTAAAAACTGCACTGACCTTGAGAGTTTCACTGTGAGGTGGAGCAGCTTCTGGCATGATGACGCTCTTCCTCAGGTGAAGATGAAGCAGATAACACTTCTCACCAGATCCATGTGGCTCTGCTGCTGCTGCTGAAACACACACCACCGAGCTTCTGAACCGATGGAAGTGGACAACTGCATCCTGAGAAGAGAAACAGAGTTCTAGAAGGTTCTGCAGGTTAAAACTCATCAGTGAAGAGAAGCGACTCACAGCACCTTTAGACGGTCCATCAGCGCCAGACACAGAGCTGTTCTCTTCATCCTCCTCACTGCTGTCCAGAAGACTCGTGGAGACGTTCTCCACAGGGTCTTCATAATCGACGTTCTGGCTGGTTTCCAAGGGGACATCAGCAGCTTCATATCGCTCAGTAGATGACACTTCCTCAGGCAGCTGGGACTTTTCAAACTCACGATTACTTTGACTTCCTCAAGGGTTCCAACACTTTCTGTGAGCTCCATATCTTCAGCTTTGTCATGGTGCTGTCCATCTCACCTTCTTCAACCCCAGAGATAGTTTAGTCCCGACTGAAGTTTAGTCTTGATCTTCTGACGGTCAGTTCAGACCGGGACTTTAATTGATCTTCGCTGTTCTTCTGGCTCCAGGAGAAAGACACTGAAACACAAAACGTTGCTTTGAGATCAATAAAGGTAGCAAATACAGGTCAAACCAGAGCTGCTTTTAATTCTAGACACAATAGAGTAGAATATTGATGCCGGAGGCACGTGTTAGTGTGAACTAAATGTTGATTTCATTAAGAATACAAAAAGTTAACTTGAATCTCTAAAAATACGTGTGAAATTTCCCAACAAACTGTGGGAAAGAGTCAAACCAATGAGGTTTTTAAAAATGCACACGCTAGAATCTTTCTTTGGTAAAATGTTTGATATTAATGCTTGATTTCTCGCTCACACACATTTGACTAACAAACTAAACATTTCTAAGGAAAATTGTTTGGTTTTCCTCACACACACGACCCAAAATGTAAACGGCTTTTTTTTGTCTAAAATTACATTATTTCAGGTTTTTTGGTCGAGTACGTGGAGACAAATGGCTTTATTCTGGTTTGTGGTGCGAGGAACAAAAGCGTTTCCTTCATTTTTACATTTACCGAGCAGCTGATGCGTTAGTTCGGAAACTACAAACACATCGACGTTTGTTTGCACAGAGACGCTAAATCCCGCCTAAAAGCGCCAATACACGGACGGGAATAACACACAAAAGTAGACAATGTGAAAGAGAAAGCAGTGTTGAACACACCTCGCATGTTTTTCGTCGCTAAAGTTGGTCTCAGGACTCGCCACCCGTTCTTCTCCAGGTGGCCACCATTTTCCCGATGACGTCACGAGTGAGGACGTCCCTTCCGCTTGGGTACAGTCTAGCGCTAATCGAGTCAGGGAAACAATTAAGGCACATAAGTTTAGAGCCGATAATAAAATTATAAGATGATTTTCTTGAAATTATAAAACAAATATTTTTGCGCATTTAATATATAATTACGGTGTATATAACTTCATTATTACACTGAAAGATCGCACAGCGTAGTTGCGGTCGCCACCTAGTGGTACAAAGTGATAATCATGAAACATAAAATATTTTTCTATTTTTATTTGCATAATTTATATGGGTCATACTCTATGTGTCCCATATCATTTATATACTAAAACATTAAATGTTTTACATATGAAGGAAAAAAAATCAAACATGGCTTTTTTATCCATGAAAAGGTAGTTTATGCTGCCATCTAGTGGTAATTAATACATACACAGTATACCACCCCCTTAAGAACTACAAACAAACTAAAATACAACACTTAAATAACTAAAAACACGAAATTTAGCATGAAAAAAATCCCCCTACTGACCTTGTGCCATTTCGGAGGGTGCTAAATAACGTTTAAACACCAGTTTTCAGTGCACTTCAAAAGTGATTCCTCAATGAGCGCAGTTATGTTCCGTTCCTTTAATGAATTTTAATTTATGATAGCAATATTAGTCCAAAGCAGTTAAAGGCTAATGGGGAAAGAACCTTTAAGGGGTTTTCTCAATAGCATTTAACTTTTGGTCCAAATTGTCACTTAATTCATTTTAAGTTGAACTTTTTTTGAACTTTTTTTTTTTTTTTAAAGACGCGCTAATCGTGACAGTGACGCTGTGACGTGCCACTCTCAACCCCGCCCCATTCCTCTGAGCCGCTCGTGCGTCAGACCTTTCACTTTTTCTCCACTCACCAGCGGGACAGAAGCAGCAGAGGAACCGCGAGAAGCGCATGGCGAACGGCAGCAGCATCAGCAGCTGTGAGGAGCGGCCGGTGTTCTGACAATTGTTCCTACATCTCAGAAGTTCCTACATTGCGCGCTGAGCATGCGCGTTAGAACATACGTCACTGCTCAGCTGTCGCTAACCATGCGCTGCGCGTGCGCGTTAAAACTACGTCACTGCTCAGCTGTTCTCCGCTCAGATTTTTCCACTTTCCGCGCTACATGAGCGTTAAAAAATTCGTTATATCGATCGTTTCTCCTACTTGATCGTACAAACATTATGTATTTTTGTTGATATTGTAGCGTTGGATCAATGAATGAACATAAACGCACTAAATGAACACGGACACTTATAACAGTACACAAGATAATCGTAACATGTTACTATATTTTGTAGTTATTTATATTAGTATTCTGTTTTGACGTGTTTTAAGGCGCTTGCGCATGGCGTGTTGATCAGTGATGTCAGTGTAGGAACTTCTGAGCTGTAGGAGGAATTTTCAGAACACCTGTTCTGTCTGACGGCTCCACCCATCACCCCCGCCATCCTGTTCTCCGCCGGCGTCCTGGGGAACGTGTTCCAGGTGCTGGTGACCACCCTGGTGCTCACGGACCTGCTGGGCACCTTCTCCGTCAGCCCTACGTCAGGAACCAGTCCATGATCGGCACGAGCGAGCTGGCGTGCGCGATGACCTTCTTCAGCCTGTGGTGACCCTCTCCATTTAAAAAAAATGTGTACGTCTTAGTATAGCCTTACGGCAAGAATTTTTTTTTCCTTCAAAGCGTTTACCGTCTCCAGATCATCATCAGCCAATCACAGCGCGAGAAACATCACACGGGAGCGTTTACCGTCTCCAGATCCTCGTCAGCCAATCACAGCGCGAGAAACATTGAAACTAACTCCTCTACAAAACAAAGAATGAAGCGTTGGTGTTGGTTCTGCTCTTCTTGAGGCCAGAAGACACTTTTATTAAACAAGATGCACATCCAAACATCTATTAAACAAACTCAAAGCGAGTAAAGTTCTAACAATTTACACAAAACTAACCCTCACTTTACACGGAGATGTTCAAACTAAATGTTTTGGACTATTTACATGAGGGTATATAAGGGAGCAGAACTAGACGGCTGTGAGGTGAATGTGAGGTACCGTTTCTCTACATCTACAGTGCTGAGGGAGGACGGGGAAGGAGAAGAAAGCACCATCACGCTGCTGCTGCTCTTCAGACGTGTTCAGAGCTCCTACCGCTTCTGAAAAGTCACAGTCAATCAGCACCTGTTAATCCTCCTATTGTGTTCCGCTCAAATTCAGCCGTGTTAAAAGTTTAAGAAAGTTCACTTTGAAACGTCTCCTGCTTGTCTTAGCTAGTGGAGTCAACATTTAAACTAAAAATGGTTCAGTTGACACATTTGTAACACCACGCTACATGTTTGTGTTACAGAGTTAATGTTCGGGTTAATTTGACCTTTCAGACAAAATAGAAGCTAAAAAGAGTTAGAAATGTGTTTCTTTGCAACAATGAGAAATTAGACATCACTGTCTCACACACACACACGCACACGCACACGCACACACACACACACACACACACACACACACACTCGCTCTCACACACCAGAGGTGTAAAGTACTTGAGAACACTTTAGGGATTTTTGTAAATATACAATATGTATAACACTATTGATTCTAAAAAAAAAAAAAAAAAAAACGATAAACGCAAAAAGAAACTTTAGACATTGAAACACTGAGCATAGTATTTGTACTTGTATTAGTACTTGTACCTTTTTGATTGTGAATTTATTGGGACTGTGTGAATTTAAATGTTATATTTTTGATATTCAGTACAAGTATCCAAAAATACTACTAATAATAAGTGAACAAATATTTACAAAATCTACAAACATTCCTAAAGTATACTCAAGTACGTTACACTGACTGACACACACACACACACACACACTATCTTTGTAATAGAAACATGTAGCGTGGTGTTACATATACGTGATCTGAATCATTACATTTTATATTAATATTACACCAAATAAGACAAGCAGGAGAAGTTGAAAGTATCAAGTATGAAATGTTTGTAGTACGAAACTGCTCGGCACAGATTACTTTAGTAAGCCGGGGCACCACTGTAGTTGTTTGTTGAGAAATATGAATCATTACATTTTCAAGCACTTTGAGCATTTTAAGGCCTTGAAAACACCATTGAAATGTAAGGAGTTGAAGGAGGATCTGACCTCAGAAGATAAAGCTGTCGGGCATCAGCTGCTCAGGCCTGGCACGGTGGTCTTCATCCGGCCCCTGCAAAACAAGGTCAGAAACACTCGAGCTCATGACGGAAAGACCGAGCCTTCACTGATGGAGGGATGAAGACGTTCTGTGGATGGTCCTGCTGGAGGAGAACAACAACAGACAGCTTCGCCATATGATTACCAGTTAAAAAGAAAAAAAAAAACGTTTTCCCCGCATTATGACATCCTTCGTTACGACATCATTTGAATTAGTTACATTTTTTACGCTCTCTCAGCACCAATAGCTACGTATATTCATTGTGTTTTTCTTCTCTAAAGACTATTTTTTCTTAATTCTGCAAAGCGACTTTGCGTTGGTCTGGAACTAAGAAGAGCGCTACATAAATAAACTTGAACCTATAGTTATTGGTTTTTCACAAGTTCACAAAATGGAAAAAAAAATGGAAAACGTTTTTGATATCAGACAATAAATAGCAATAAACACACACCTGTTCTGAAGTTAAAAAAAAAAAAAGTAGAACGTCTAAAAAAGTTGTCAAATATTTCACATTGACTTCAGACTGCAGACTTCATTGACTTTGACTGATTTTGTTCAAGTTTTGGAGCATTTGTAAAGCGCTTTTACAATTTCAATCGTCTCAAAACAAATGTGTGAAAAAGTAAAAACCGAAGATTGTTGCATTTTATTCATTTGTTCATTGGTGTTATTGTGGGAGATAATGGCCAATTTGGTCATTTGTAAAATATTTGGTCATATGGTCATTTGTTAAACCCTTATTGGTGAAACGTTCTTGAACGCGTCTGTAAAAACATTTTCAGAATAAAAACTGTCGTCTAATTTTCCCCCAATCGATCACACTCAATTAAAACGTGTTTTATAGACAATTAGAACATTTAGAGCATTGTTTTATACAACATTTAGAACATTTCTCATTATGACATCATCAGTTGCATCATCATCGTAACAATAGCACTCATTGCATCAATAGTGGTGACATCATCATTAGGATTACGTTCAGGGAACTAGCTTTTGTCCGCGTTTGTTTGTGTGTGTGAACCACTTTCAAATTCTCCGAAATTGACAAGAACGACCCGGGACTTTAAATAGAAACGGTCCAACGTCTAACTGCAGATTTATCGCGGTGGCGCGTGTCTCTACGAATCACATGACAAGACTCAGCACAGACTAGAGAAGACGTGAAAAGGCCTTACGCTAGAGTTAGCGTCTGTCTGCTCCGCACGCATTTCCTGAACATAGATACCGAGAGCGCACCGATGGCATAAAGCGAGGTGAGCGCCCCCACCAGGCACACGAGGGAAAGGAAGGGGTGGAGGGGCACGGAGACCAGCTCTGTACATCTCTCCCCCATAAAGTAGCGCAATTTACCTACGGGGCATCTAGAACAGAAACAACAGTGCGTCATCTAAACAGCCGCGCACACACTTCAGCCTCAGAAAACACAGTGACGAAAAAAGCACACGTACTTTTCCAGGTAATAAAAAAACGACGATTCACATTTTCAAGGTTTTTTTTTGCATGTTGGTTCGAAACTTTTTGCGTTGGAACTTTTGGCTCTAGTTTCGAAAAAAAAAACAACAAAAAAAAAAACGTTTGTTGGTTCGAAACTTTTTGCGTTGGAACTTTTGGCTCTAGTTTCGAAAAAAAAAAAAACAAAAAAAAAAACGTTTGTTGGTTCGAAACTTTTTGCGTTGGAACTTTTGGCTCTAGTTTCGGAAAAAAAAAAACAAAAAAAAACGTTTCAAGTTTTTTTTTTTTTCCGCTTGCAATCTGCATGTTGGTTCGAAACTTATAGCGTTGGAACTTTTGGCTCTAGTTTCTAAAAACAAAAACAAAAAACGTTGCAATTGAAAACGCTTGTTTCTGAAGAAAAGCACGCTTGATGTTTTGCCACTGATCTGATTCGATAAGAAAAGCCCAAACATCATTGTTTTAAAGACAAAAACGACCAACAATCAACATGATTTTCGCTTGCAATCTTCATGTTTTTGTTTGAAACTTTTTGTGTTTCAGATTTTTGCGTTGAGGCTTTTGGCACTAGTTTCACGTGGAGGCGGGTCTTACTCTGATTGGCTGGTGGCGACCAGGAAGTCTGTGGAGGAGTTTAGCAAGCGCTAAAACTAAACTATTTAAATACGGAACAGGAAACAGCTTCATTGTCGGAGTATTTTTATCCACTTCTAGTGATGAGTTCTGTACCGACACCTTCACGTCACGACACTAGAAAGACAATGACTGATGAATGATTTTGTACAGCGTCCTTGGGTGTCAAAAAGAGCGCTTTAAATAAAATGTATTATTATTATTATTATTATTATTATTATTATTACTGCGTCACGCGGCCTGCACACGTATTTACTGCGCACGTATACAGGGTTTCACGCTAAATTGTAGTTAGCACAGAATTATAAGAGAGTTTTTATAACAATCAGAAAATGTTAATATTATTATTATTTATTAGTAATAAATTATTCATAACAATAAATCATAACAAGGAACCTTTCGGGACCTTCTGTTCTCTTTGCAGACACAGTTTCATAATATTTCTATGTGTCGAGACAAGAATGTCTACTATTAGTCTGAAGTATTCTGCCACCACAATAAATAAGCAATATTGTGCTAATATACATATTACTGTTTATTGTATACTAATATTAAAAAGCGGTGAATGACACGGTACACGCTCGCGGAACTCAAACAGCTGCCAATCACATTCTCACTAGCCAATCAGAGAACGGCCCGCCCCCCCAACTGAAACTAGTGCCAAAAGTCCAAACACTAAAATTTGCAACGAAAGAAAAAAACAACTTTAGAAAGAAAATGTGAAGGTTGCAAGCCAAAAAAAAAATACACATGAAAACGTGAAGCCTTTTTGCTTAGAAAAAGTACGCTTGATATTTCGCCACTAATCTGAACAGCACACACATCATTTGTAAAGACAGAAAGGAGGCAATCGGCAGAGATCCAGGCCCGGGATGCTGCTGGAGGTACCTGCACGCCGCACCGTGTCCCGGGACGATCTCACACTCCCCTCCGTGCAGACAGAAGTGCGGCTGGAGCAGGCACAGGCTCTGGCAGGGCAGGCCGTCCACCGTCACGTAGCCCGGGTCACACAGGCACTGCGCCTCTTTGCTCCAGGCGTTCACCACGCAGCGCGAAAACTCGTTGCAGGCCAGAAACTTGCAGGGGTCGCCTTCATCAGCTGGAACCACACAAGCAGTCGACATCATCACGCTTGTGGAGACCGGGACTGTGAGACTGTGTTTATATAATCCCGGTACACCCGAGGAAAATAAAAAATGCAACGTGATATAATAATAATAATAATCATAATAATAAATAATAATATGAGTATTTGTATTTAACACACACGATCGTGTCTGAGATGCAGAAACACATCAAATAAATGATAAGAAAACCGACATTAGAATGATGTTTGAACTAGTGTGAGACTGTGTGTTCATTTCGCGGACAAAATGTTTTTCAAACTCCAATTTAAAGAACGGACATTTTTCCTTTCATAGACTTCTTCACATAGCGTCTTTGCGTTGGTCTCGGACTAAGAAAAGCACTATACAAACGAAATGAACTTGACCTCGAGAAAAACTGGTGCAAACGCAAAGAGAACCAACCAGGACACTTGTCAAACACGGGACAGGTTGTCAAAAAGCAATATCACAACACATTTGGCATATACTTCAAATTTATAAAATTGAATGAAACAAATGAATGTAATGTAATAGTCATGTTGTAAAGCAAAACTAAAATCACCAGTAAATTTAAGGCTTAAAATAAGGCTTTTCAGCTGCAGGAAAAGCACATTGAGCTGCTGGCTATAAAAATGTCTTTATAGAAATGGCCAAATATATGGATTCATTTTACCAAAAAAAAAAGCCGCGTGTGGAGCAACAATCACAGGCGGAAACACAACACACCTGAAGCGCCATCTGCTGATCAAACGTCTTTTTTTCACTGTCCAAACATTTGTTAACTATAAACATGATGCAATTATAATTAATTTTATTTTACTGTATTTAATTTCCTCTTTGGTGAAGTTTCATTAATGAGAACACATTTATTTGGAATGGAAAGAAAAGTTCATAAAAACAAGTTAAAAAAAAATAAATGTTTTCCAAACAAGTGAGATCTTTGTATATATTTGATATGTTCATAGTTAACTACGTATTCAGATTTTTTTTTAGACATAGCAACTTTAGAAAACATTTTGAATCTATAGAACCTATATTTTTGTTGACTAAATCTATACTGTAGTTTAGTCGACTAAAATGCTGTGGTACTTAGTCGACTAAAATTAGACTGAAACTAAAAAAAAAAAAAGACGACTAAATCGGGACTAAATCAAAAGACCACGACTAAAACCAAGTTAAAAATCTTTGTCCCAATCAACACTGGTCTAAGCTGATAGATGAAGCTCTCACCCGGCTCGATGTCCAGGGAATCGCTGTCGATCTTGATGTTCAGCCTCTGGGCGGCGGCGTCGCAGAACTCTTCCAGGACGTTCTGCACGGCCTGAGTGATGTTGTACGGCACAGACTTGGCGAACTTCATCTTGCTGTTGACCACCACGCTGCCGTTGCGGAAGTTGAGGATCTCCAGCTGCTTGAAGCCGGTCAGGTTGGACTGAAGGTACGGCAGCAGCTGAGCAGAGGAACGTTCCGGTGAGAGAACCATTCAAGAACATCGCCACGGTAATCAAGCCACTTAGCCAGAGGCTGAGAAGATAATCTAGTTAAGATCTTAAACACAAACACTACTACAAGACGCCGGCCCGTTCTCCACCAGAGATCTGAGACGGGACCGTGATGCTCACACATTTCTCAAATCATTGTGGAGCTGCACGATTCTGGAGAAAATGAGAATCACGGTTTTTTTTGCTTAGAGTAAAGATCACGATTATTTCTGGATATTATATCATTTTAAATATTCAACCCTTAAAATCAGGTTGTCAAACAGCAATATAATAACACATATTGCATATAATTCAAATTTAAATAAATTGAATGAAACATATAAATGTAATGTAATAGTCATGTTGCAAAGCAAAACAAAAATCACCATTAAACTTAAAAATAAACATTCCAAGGTACAGTATTATGTACAGTGGAGGACTAAATTATTAGCTCTGTTTAAAAGCACTTTTGAAATACTTATCAAACAATGATTATTTTGTAGGCGGGGCTAATAATTTTGTCCTCAAATGTAGATGTTTGCTGTGTGTGGTTTGCTGAGTGTCGTCTTCTGGTTTGAAACCGCAGTAAACACACACACACACACACACACACACACACACACACACACACACTTCATAATAAAATCTATTGTTTTTCAGGTAGTAAAAAGTTGGAGTTGATATCAGACTTACTTTAACGTTGTGTTTCCTCACAAATTCTTCCTGTTTATTTTTTTTTAAACTCGAGTGTCACTCGACTCACGTCCAATGTTCTAGTGCAGGTAATTAATCTTTCCTTTATAATATTTAAATGATCGCGCAGGGCTAAGTTTTAGATGCGCGGGCGGACAAACGGTCGGACAGAAACGCGAATCGAAAGCGCAACATTTTAGCGATTAATCGTGCAGCTCTAATTCATTGGTTGTAAATCTTGAGCCAAACAGAACTTCAATGGGGAAACTGTCCAAGTCAGCAACAGGAAGTTCTCACCAGCTCAACAAATCGGTTTTCCAGAGCTCTGTATTCCGCCGAGCTCCTGTTGAAAAGGTCTTCGGAGAAAACCATGTTGGTGACGCGCAAGCTGAAGAACACCACCAGCTCTTTGCCCTTGCTGGCCGTGGTCAGGGAGGGCGTGGTCAAGTACTTCAAAGAGGGCGGATTGGTGGCCTGGAGCGGATAGCCTTCGTTTGGGAAGGAGTAGCCGTTGTCGTATCTCAGAAGGTCAATGGTCTCGGTGCTCACCACATCCATTTTGTCCAAGTCAGTGGTCACGTCTTTGAAGTGAATAAATGGGTCTTCAGTGTCCACAGGCGGCACTTTGGCGTCTAGTCTGGGTATAACGTCCTGGACATCCGTAGGTTGTTCAGTAGAAGGAAAGTGGTCGTCCTCCTCGGACCTCGGCGTAGCACTAGATACGCTGGTTGAAGCCACCACAGAAGGTTCCTGGTCACCGGTTGTGGTTGTTAAGAGAGGATAGGTGGCAGGAACGGGTGTGGTCACCTCCTTGTACCTCGGAGAACCTGGTGTATGATCTCCTCCTGAAAAGACAGTTGGAGAGAAACGTTCACGCAGGGTTAAATAGAGCGCGAGCTGTTTGCTCACCAAAGCCTGAGAGCTTCGTCTCATCAAGATCTCCATGAGTGGTTGGAAGTTCCTGCTCTGTAGACTCCGTGGTTGCCATCGGATCAGTAGCTACTGCGTGTGTGACTATGCCAGGGATCTCAGAAACGTCCTGGACTTCAGGCGTGTAGAGGTGGTCTTCTTCAAAGTGTTCAGGTTCGCCATCATCGACTGGAGCATAGGGTAGATTCTCCAGATCTCCAGGCTGGTCTAGGTCCACGTGCTCGCCGACGTAGATGTCCGTCACGGAAATCCTTGGTGGTTCAACCTTGATCATCTCTGAAGGAGGTTCTAGACTGTCCAGAGGCTCAGTCTGGTCCGTTCCATGTTCTACCTCCATGTCTTCAGCTGTGATGACTTCCTCCTGCTCCGTCACACCTCCAGCTTCATCAGATGTTGGTATCTGGAGTGTCACGACCTCTGGCTCTTCAGGTTCTACTTCAGGTCCTCTTTCAGTCAATACTTCAGGTATGGTGGTCACCCAGACTTCATCGGTTTGATCTATAATGTCCTCCTCCTCCACTTCTGCATCTACAGCCTTTCCTACAAGATCCGCTTCATCTGGTTCAGTCTCTCTCTGATCCTGATCTTGATTATCGGGCTGTGAGGTCACTACGGGTTGTAGAACCTGATCTTCTACAACTACAGCGTCTTCCAACCCAGATCCAGCCACTTCTTCTGCCATAGTTGAGAACACTTGGGTTCTATCAATGTCGATCACAGACTTGGTCTCTTTTTCCATCTCCACCTGGTCTTCCGTCTCCTGTCTCACTCTGGTATCAACCGGCTGAGGAACATCTGGGATTTCGTTTGAGTCTGTCGCTTCAGTTATGGGGTCGACTGGTTCTGACGAAGGCTGCGGAGTGATGGAGAAGCCGGAGGTAGCTGTGGACCACGATTTCTCCAGTGTGGAGCTCGTGGTTGTGGCGGTGGTGAACAGTCTGTGAGTGGTGGTTGCTGGAGGAAACACCACCTCGTCTTCTGGAATTCTGTTCAGATTGAAGTCACTGTCTGGAACGGGAAGTTCTGTTGGTCTGTGGTCTACAGGAACCACAGCAGGAGCTCGGAGTATAAACGCATTATCCGCTGGTGGGCTGTGCAGAACGCCCGTTATGAGTTCCTCGGTTTCACCTTCGATCTTCTCAAGCTCATATACGATGACGGCAGAGTTCTCGGGATCGGTTGTTGACTTCGACGGCTGGGTGGAACTCGCTTCAAACGCGGTTTCCACTCGGGTTCCTGCTGCAGGAGCGCTGGGAGTTCCTGCAACTTCATCAGGAGCCTGAGAACCACAGAAACAGACGATCATGAAAATTCACCATTCCAGATGTTCCACGCAAGGTCCGTCACCTCAGTAGGAGAACCTTCCGGAGCATCCGTCGCTAGAGGAGCTGGTGTGGTTTGATCCTCGTCTGGTGAGGAACAACTGCACATCTCAAAAACAACTCCACGGATATATTTGTGAATGAATTACCGGTCAGAAAGGTCAGAGAGTTGAGGTCGAGAAGAGGCGCCTTGTCACGCAGAGCTTTGGCGACGGTGTCCTTCAGGTTGGGGGCCGTGGAGGAGACCACCGTGCCACTTTCGGGGCTTTGCACGGTGACTCCGGGCATCACGGTCTCAAACTGAACCACGTACACCACTGAGATTCCTCCAGCCCTGCTTCACAACATCCACACGCTGTCAACGTCACCAAAACACTTTGAGAGAGAAGACCTTTACCCTTTAGATGCTTCGGCCTCACTTACGTTGCAAGTCGGAAAAAAGAGACAAAAAACAAAATAATATAAACACACTTTATTACAGAGGATGAGCTGACCAGTTCTGATCAGATGGACCTACCTGATTCTTAACACGTCCACGTCGACAAATCCAGGCGTGTCCTCAAAGACGTCCTCCATCTGCACAGACAAACAGAGACGTCTCTGTGTAAATGCATGTCAGTGGTGTAAAGTACTTGAGTAAATGGACTTTGTTGCTTTTTGGCTACTTTGTACTTGTGCCGTGAATCAACTTTTACTCTTTACTTGACAAAAAATTGGGATTGAGTATCTGTATCTTTACTCCACTACATTTGAATACACTGACGAGGTGATATCGCCATCTGCAGGATGCTGAAGGAACTGGATGATGTTTGTCAGCTAAATCACGTCAATGTGGTTGAGGTTGCATTTTTTTTTCATATTTGAGTTTGACAGAGACTGATTTTTTTGTTCTTGTTTTCTACCGTATTTACGCGAAAATAAGCTCGGCTCCGATTTTTCAGGCACAAAACAATTAATTATTTAGTTAATTTACTTTTTAAAATACTCTTTTTCTTTATATAACAAACCTATCTTGTGTATCACTTCAATGTCGATTTACTTAAAAAAACATAAAAAATATATATTCTAGCGATGATCATGTTTTTGAGCGTTTTGATTGTGTTTGGTGTTCTTAGTTCTGAACTGAAGCTTTTGCTTATGGATTCGTTTTCAGGCGCTAGCAGTTAGCCGTTAGCGCGGATCTACCAGTTGCATTACGATCTGTTCCAATATTAATGATTGTATTTAGATGAATCCTAGTTCTTCCAGTGTTATTGTGTCCCTGTGAGGTGTGGTGATGTGGCTGTAGATTTTACGAAAAGAAACTCACACGGACCGCTGCATAAAGACAACGAGTTTCCGTTCATTTGTGATTGTTCCTGACATAAATTGCGGGAAAACGAGCGCTTATATTTACTCGCATGTTTGAAATCGCCGATTATAAGCACCCCGCAAGTTTTTGAGATGATAAAATTGGAAGAAAAAAAAAAACAGGTGCTTATTTGCGTAAATACAGTATTTTGTTCAGCCATTTTGAACTACTGACGTGATATATTTAATTCCTATGTTAGGAAATAAAACTTCATGAAGAGCTTCTTGTTTTTCACACGCTTTTTTAGCCATTTAATTAGTACGAGTGACATATTCTTTTAAAGTTGTTTTAAAATTGAAAACTTAACAACGTTTACTCAACTCATCTTGGAAAATTGGTGACTTGTAACTTATTACAGTAAGTAGCAGTACAGTAAGTGACTTTGACTCCAGTATGGCTTGCTACTCTTCTTCTACACTTGTGCGATCTGGCGGTACCTGATCCTGAAGGTGGCGTGACATGTCGTGGTACTGAGGCGAGCTTGTGTCCCTCAGTATCTCCTGGTAGCCGTAGTCATGCAGAGTCACGCTGAACTGCACGGCCTCCTGCACCAGATGCTCCGGAACCACGTTCTGCAGGTCCAGCTCCTGAGAACACCACACACACATCACCAGAGTCACCATCAAGCACTCAATCTTCTATTTCTGGCTCTTTGTCTCCTTTGTTCGCTGAGGGTTGTGTGTTGGGGTTCAGTTTTCATTTTGAAAGATTTTTAATTTCGTTATTTGGTTTTTACACAAACAGTTTTAGTCCCAAATTAGTTGTCTTAAATCTTTTTTGTTTTAGTTCAAGATAAATAATGGACATTTTTCTTTAAAAACAATTTTTTCCCTATTTCGCATAGCGACTTTGCGCTGGTCTTGAACTAAGAAAAGCACTACATAAATAAACTTGAACTTGATACTTATTTGGAAAAACGTTTATTTTTCTTGAACTAATTTTTTTTAACTCTTCTTTCAACCCAAATAAATGTATTCTCATAAATGAAACCTCAACAAAGAGGACATTAAATACAGTAAAATAAAATGAACTATAATTGCATCACGTTTCTAAGTAACAAATGGTTGCACGGTGTGATCAGCAGATGGCGCCTCAGGTGTGTTGTGTTTCTGCCTGTGATTGTTGCTCCACTCGCGGCTACAGATAGGTTTTTTTTAGGTGGCGTTGAATGTCAAATGAATCCATACATCTGAGCGCTTTTTCCTGCCGGGAGAAGACATTATTGAAGAAACTCTCGCCTCTATCACCAGTAGCTCACTGTGCTTTTCCTGAAGCTGAAAGGCTCCGTGTCCCGATTCACTAACTAACTCTTTGCACACGCCTTTCTTTCTCCACAAGCTCTGGTTATGATTGGACCGGATTCATTTTGGAAGGCGATTGTTTAATATTAAAATGTCAAAATGTGTGTGTGTGGAGAATTTACCCACTGGGTTTTTATGGCCGCGTAGTTACAACTTAAGTCGTAAATCATATCTGATTCTTGGAAGTAAAATGGTTTAAAACGAATCCGTAATTCACAATACAAAGTCACGAAAGGCATTTTTGTTTAGTGTTTATTCGTTGACGGTCAATAAATGTAGTTGTCGTTTTCGTCCCTGAGCGGGAGTTTTTATATAGTTCTCGTTTAGTTTTCGTCAGGGAAAAAGTGTCGTTGACGAAATTTCGTAAGGACGAAACGAACATTGATTGCGTACCAGTGTCGGCGTGGAGCTGCGGGTGGTCTTCACTTCAGCTTGGGTCTGGACCTCCAGCGGCGCTGAGCAACACACATCACGTTCAGCCTCACCCGGGACCACGCCCAGCTCCGCCCTACCTTCTGTTCCCGCCCCTTCCTGCATCACGGGCCGTTCGGTGGCGGTCCTGTAAAGTTCAACCACAGAGCGTTAGTCACGTCTTCCTCACACGAGAAGGTTTCAGAATCTTGTTTAGACTCTTTAATCAAATTGCACAAAAAAAGCTACAAGAATTGTGAACCGAGTAGGACATTACGAATCAACAAATCTATTGTTTATTAAGAACAACGGTTTAAAAGATGTAGATGCACTCTAAGAGGGTTGTACTTTTTTGAACAAGTTAGATTGGGAACAAATGTAAAAATGAGGTGTGTTTCTGTTGTTGGTGTAAAGTTGTGGAACAAACTGAGTGATGAATTAAAAAAAATGTTTTGCAAAATTTTTAAAAAGTCTGAAAAAAATGCAGTGATCATTATGAATATATATAAAAAACGTTTTGAGAATTGTACTCCTGATATTCTTGATCTGTATTTTGTTGTCGTCTCTGTTATTCCTTGTTGTGTCTGTTGTTGGTTGTAAAGCTGATTCAGTTAAATTTAAAAGGATGTAAAACTATAAGCAACTACAGGCGATGCTTCAGCCTATTCCTTTTTTTTTTGGTCAGTTTTATGTGAAATTGTTCGCTGGACGAAATGTCTATTGATGTATTTTGGACCAAACGATAAAATTGAAATTGAAATCTCACCGCTCCAGCGTCGCCCGATCCACGTTCACCCGCTGAGAGGAAATCAGGTTCACAGGTCAGTGTGTGTGTGTGTGTGTGTGTGTGTGTGTCAGATCCTTTACCCTGTACACCATGTCTATGTGTTCCTGCGAGTTGCTGAAGTTGGTGGCCAGGTCGGAGATGCAGAGAGAGCGATGCTGGCACGTCTCCACCCATCGCTGATACTCCGAGCTGCTGGGAATCCGGTCCAGAAAGATGCGGAACGCCTCCCACACCGCCTCCTGACACACTGCGGACAGCAAAACTACGTTTGAGAAGATAAAACCTGCGAATACACTGCAAAAAAAGACATTCTTGGATCTTGTGACCAAGAATAATTGCAATAATCACACCATTGGCACAATTCTCACACAAACTGGTGCTAATTACATTTTGTCCATGATTTCTTAGTAAGAAATTCCAAACAGTACCTCTTTATTTAATTCTTGTATGGATGGTTGTGGAAGTGTAGTGTAGTGTCCGAATAACATGTGTGTAGTGTAGTGAAGTATAGTGTTGTGTAGTGTAGTTAAGTATAGTGAAGTATAGTGTAGTGGTGTGTAATTATGTGTAGTGTAAAGTAATGTGATGTCTAGTGTAGTATAGTGATGTGTAGTGATATAAAGTGATGTGATGTGTTGTGTAGTGATATAAAGTGATGTGATGTGTTGTGTAGTGATATAAAGTGATGTAATGTGTTGTGTAGTGATATAAAGTGATGTGATGTGTAGTGTAGTGTAGTGATGTGTTGTCTAGTGTAGTGTAGTGTAGTAATGTGTTGTCTAGTGTAGTGTAGTGATGTGTAGTGATATAAAGTAATGTGATGTCTAGTGTTGTGTAGTGATGTGTAGTGATATAAAGTAATGTGATGTGTAGTGTAGTGTAGTGACGTATAGTGTTGTGTAGTAATGTGTTGTCTAGTGTAGTGTAGTGTAATATAGTGATGTGTAGTGATATAAAGTAATGTGATGTGTAGTGTAGTGTAGTGATGTGTAGTGATATAAAGTGATGTGATGTGTTGTGTAGTGATATAAAGTGATGTGTTGTCTAGTGTCGTGTAGTGATGTGTAGTGATATAAAGTAATGTGATGTCTAGTGTTGTGTAGTGATGTGTAGTGTAGTGTAGTGTAGTGTAGTGTAGTGTAGTGCAGTGTAGTGTAGTGTAGTGTAGTGTAGTGTAGTGTAGTGTAGTGTAGTGTAGTGACGTGTAGTGACGTGTAGTGTAGTGTAGTGTAGTGAAGTATAGTGTAGTGTAGTGTAGTGATGTGTCTTGCCTCTCAGTGTGTAGTAGGTCTGGTGACTCTCGATCACTTCTCTGATGGTCTCCTGTGGACACACTTTCACCTCCGAGTGGAAGAAGTCCGACCTCTTGGTGCGGCGTCTGTGTGTGTCCAGGACGGTCCTGACGCCATCACTCTGACTCACTGGTCCCGCGCTCTTTAACCTGATGGCACTGGACGTCACTAGTAGCAGCGGAGATGTTGTGACTGGAATCAAATCAAATACAAAACACGTTCTTTTTCGTGAATTTTCTCGAGTTCGAAACCACATTTTCTATTTCCGGTTCATGAGGAGCTCAGGCTGATTGTGAGACGTCTGGTTTCTTGCTGGTTGGAATCCAGGAGTGAAGTGTCCTTGAGAAAGTGTGTGTGTGTGTGTGTGTGTGTGTGTGTGTGTGTGTGTGTGTTCACCTCACTTGTCACGGACGGCTTTAATGGAGAGCTTTCACTCCTAATACTTCATTCACCTCAGCGTCTCCATTTAGAAACAGAACTTCAATCCAGATTTGAATCGTACATCAATTCATTACATAATATCACGTCTTTGGATTCGTATTACAACTAACGGAAACAATCCTACGAGTTATTTTTGAAACTATGACTGCGTTTAAAATTCCCAGTAAAATGTCAAACACGTGTAGTGAAAAGTTGAATATTTAAAAGTTTGAAAAGTGTGAAAAGTTGAAAGTTTAAGAGCAAATAATTATTAATATAATGAATTAATAACTTAGTACGTTAATAATAATAATATGAATTTTTGAATGAAACACATCACTGACAATCGATCGCGAGTTCATTTGCGCTACATCGCGTAACCGTTACCTTGAATTCCCGCGATGGGCAGGACGAGACAGAGGAGAAGCAAGAAACGCTGGCATTTCCGCGACATGTTGGCGGCGTTCAGACGGGAACGCACGCGCTCATGACACCTTAGAGTCCCGAACGGAAACTTCACCCAAACGTCCCACCAACATCCCAAGACGCCACGGTGCGCGATCGCGAAGAGTATCGATGTGTCAATACCGATGCGATTAGCAAACACGTCAGTAGCACAAGTCGGAGTGAAGGAGCGCGGAGACGGAGTGGAAGCGTGAGGCGTGTGAGTAGTTACTCAGGAGTAGTTAAAAAAGCAAGATCCCTTTCTGGAATAATCTGATTATCTGATGCTCAGACGTAATCCCGCTTTAACCATGGATGCACTGGCCTCATC
>MU204386.1:1176614-1211614 GCA_017309775.1 Paedocypris sp. Pulau Singkep
AGAGAGAGAGAGAGAGAGAGAGAGAGAGAGAGAGAGAGAGAGAGAGAGAGAGAGAGAGAGAGAGAGAGAGAGAGAGAGAGAGAGAGAGAGAGAGAGAGAGAGAGAGAGAGAGAGAGAGAGAGAGAGAGAGAGAGAGAGAGAGAGAGAGAGAGAGAGAGAGAGAGAGAGAGAGAGAGAGAGAGAGAGTTTACGTTGTCACGCTTTCTTCACTGTGTGTGTGTGCACTTTCACTTGGACGGGTTCAAATTTCTTTAAGGTCCCTAGTGGCCATATTGACAATTAAACTAACTTTCTCTATATTTCTTTCTTTTGTTCCTCGCGTGAGCGACAGAGCATGAGACACGAGTCACAATCTGAATGTCGCGTGAAACACACGTTTACAAAGCAAATAAGCGAAGCAAATAAGCAAAAACATTGCTGTTCAATGCGCCTTTACGGTCCTATTTCAATCAGTTTAATATAGGTTCATCGTAACCTCGTTATCAATTGACGATCTGTTTACACTGGCAATAAAATCACACACCGAAGAAGGAAAACACATCTGCGTGACGTTTGTGCTTCCCATCAAAGTACATTTCCTCTGCAGTTGCTATTATTAAAGTATAATAGTGGATCATCTTCATCCTCTAACCTTGACCCTAAATAACAAAAAGCCTCCAAGTGCCAAAGTCAACATCTCAAAACATTTCGCTAGAAAATTAACCTGATCTATCACAAACTGAGGAGCTGAACTGTGAAGCTGATTCCGATTAAGTGTGTTATGAGGAATTGGAGAAATAATTTGCGTGAGTGAAAAGAAAAAAAAAAAAAATAAAAAAATAAAAAAAAAACCCAAAAAGCGCAGTAACGCAGAGACCTTCACACATCTCAAGAGCTTCAGTGTTCCTCAAGCTTCCAGAGCTCTTCATGTCCAGGAACAGTGGCAGCGGCAGATTAAAGGTTACATCATCATCAGATGACCCGACAGCCGTGATTACTCCGACTCTAATGGGATCTGCTGCTGGGAGAAGAGCTCCACACCTCCACACACTCATTAGATAACGTTTGTCCCCAGTCACGCCAACTTGGAAGCCCAGAGGAAAGGTTTCTAGAACATTACAACCTTGGCAAGCGAAGCGATGGACTGAGCCGGACGGGTTATAGTTCAATCCCATAACTAGTCTGTGGGTTAGTGTAATCCCGCAGTGTAAACAGAATTCCTGATGGAGGGATAATGGATCTAATCCACTTGAGCGGTCTTGCTTTGATTCGCTGTCTGGCCCTGCGTGCAGACGGATGCAACCAACAACTCAACGGGATTTAAACGCAACTCGTTTAGATTGGCCGGTAAAAGTTGGAGAGGGAAAGTACAAATGTCCAGAACGTATTTGAACTTGTTTGTTTACAACTTGACAAGCAAAGGGGATTTTCAAACACCTCACAAAGGTTTAAGACATCTGTTGCGATTTTCAAGAGTAGAAGTCACTTTTTTCCTAATTAGTGGTACTCAGCCAATCAGAGACAAGCTACAAAAATCACGTGCAAATTCGTGCGGCTTTGTTTTTTACTAGAAACTGATTATTTTCGTTGCTGCCATCTGGTGGCCAAATAATAAAAGATAAATTAAACCGCTGTTGTAAAAAAAAAAAAAAAAAAAAAAGTAAAACAGAAAAGTATTCTGTTAAAAAGTATTTCAAAGTATTACTACACAATGAGTGAAATTAAACAAACGGGATTTTTTGGCTAGTTTAAGCACAATTTCTTTCTGATGTTTTGTGCTGTTAAACAACCTGACTGCGAGAAATTATCATAAATAAACATGATGCACGTGTAGCCGTATATTATTAATAATATTCGCTATCCAACCAAATATAAACCCAGTGACGCGATTTAATTTCTCAATTACAACAGTTCGTTACCAATTATTGTATGACAATTACTGCTAAATTCATTAAAGGGTTCCTTTCTGTTTATATTTACATTTACTTACACCGTAGAAAACTTACATTCGCGGTATTTAACGTTAATTTACGTAATTGACGGTTGCTTTTGCGCAGACGGTTGTGACGTCAGGCGTGAGGTGGGCTGGACGACAGTTTTTCTTAAACGATGGTTTTTCGTTTACGTTGTTTAATTCGCCTGTTTTGCCCATCTTTTTATAAATATCACGGCTTCAGATGGATGAGGTGGCGGAGAAATCTGTCTCGCGCTCTGCAGGTAAACTCAGTCCGGCGGCGTGCAAAGTTGTTTTTGGCAGTTTTGTTTTTGTTGTTGTTTATTAACCACTCGTTAACGTCAAGTCTAGACGGAATAATGGGAAAACTGATGTATACAATAGAACATCGTAACGTTTACAACAATTTAGATCAATTACCGTGGCGTGGAACGACGACTCTCGACACCTCAACTGCGCTCGCGCGGAAACGCCACTTCCGGTTAGCAAGAGGCTAAAAACAAATCTCCTTAACTTGAATGTGTGAAATATAGGAGAAAAAACACAAAAACGATTAACTTTTGACATTGTAGTACAGTAAATTGAATTTGCTTTGAATTTAATATCTGCTGTGTGTGTGTGTATTTTTTTTAGAATGTCTGATATATCTGAATTGTATGGGTTGAGAAAAAAACTGTACCGTTTAACATTTTACAAGCAAGATATACGTATTTGTGATTGTAAAATTATAAGAATATTATAATTTGACAGTAAGACAGGAATGTTGTGTCTCTCACACACTGTGCATAAGGTCGTGTTCATCATTCATTTATACATTTATTTAATTTAAACTTGGAATATTTTAAAACAAGCAGTTGAAATAATAGGGATATAAAAATAAAACAAAGCCAAAATAAACCCACACCCAAACCTGAAATTCAAAATGATTCCTCTCAAAATTTCATCATCTATAGAATTTCTATCATACCTATAGAACTTTGGATTTTCCTCAATTTCCACATGAAAATCTCTTTAAAACAGATTTTCAAAAACAGAAAATGAAAATATGTCATTTTTGCACATTAAAATCTTGGTATTTTATTGGAACAAGTAACAATGCATGTATTTTCTCACACAGTCATGCAAATAAACATTTTTAATTAAAGACATTATTCCATTATTCCACTTAAGAAAAAAAAACGAGATTAGAAAGGATCAGCCTGGAATCATATTAAGTGTGTGTGTGTGTGTGTGTGTGTGTGTAGATGCGGTGGACTCGTACCTGAGGGTCTGCAGACTGGCCGTAGCCGTGGCCATCATTAAACTCAGACCGGCTGAAGGAGTGAGGAAGTTCACGGCTTCTCTTGCCGAGCGACTGAGGCTGCGGGATGAAGGCTGGAGGAGTGAAGCTCGAGCTCTTCAGGAAGATGTTCTGCATCTCAAGCAGGAGCTGCTGATCACACGCCTACTGCTGAAGAAGAGCCGCGGCCATCAGGGTAACAGGGATGAGTTGTGTGTTTGTGCCAGAAATATCGAGAGCATATTTTACTGAGACTGTTGGCAATGTGTAATTCCATTCTGATCCTTCGTTATCAATCTTCACATTTCCACCTTTGCAGTTTGTAGGATTTTTTTTTTGGCGTTTATCGTTTGTAGCTTCAAGTTTTGACGAACCTTGGGGGCAGCGCCTACTATTCTTTCTCTGATTGGGTAGTGAGAGTTTGCAGGAATGAGTTGCTCCAAAAAAATAAAAATAAAAAATTGCAAACAAAAAAATAAAACAAAGCCAAAATAAACCCACACCCAAACAACCTGAAATAAAAAATATTCAGAATTTCACTGTACATACCTATATAGACATTTCCCTCTAAATTTCCAAAAATCCAAATTTCTTAAAAACACAAAACGAAAATATGACATTTTTGTCACGAGTATGAACCGTCCACCGCTTGACCTTGTCGTCTTTGGCATCAGAGGAATGGAGCGACCAGCAGTGTCCTGAGCAGACGAGGGGCGACTCTGGCTGTGAGACCACCAGCAGCAGCTCTCAGCTCCAGACATCTCAGAAGCTTCCGGACCTCCTCCTCCTCCTCCCACGGGACGGGCCCCTGCGCAAGCACATGCAGTTCCTGCGCAGTCTGTGCGGTCTGCGCAGACGCTGTGACTTCCCCGTGCTGGTGGACGGTGATGGTGAAGATGCGGTGGTCTGGGAGTCGCTGGTGCAGCTGCTGGACTCGGTGGTGGAGGTCTTCAGGCGGGCAGCAGTGCATCAGCCGGAGCTTCTTCAGCAGGCGGCACAGCTGGTGGCACAGACCCTGAGCGCGGGGAGACCTCACGGACCTCCAGCAGGACATCTCAGCCGCGTGGAGGACCTGATGAAGGAGATGCTCGGCCTGCTGCTCAACAACCAGCGGCTCAATGTGGTGAGACACCGGCGTGAGGAGGAAGTAGAGGTCCTGGCAGCATTGTGGGGTCCAGGCCTAGAGTAGTGTAGTAGTAGAGTAGGAGTGGAGTAGGAGTGGAGTAGGAGTGGAGTAGGAGTGGAGTAGGAGTGGAGTGGAGTAGGAGTAGAGTAGGAGTAGAGTAGGAGTAGAGTAGGAGTAGAGTAGAGTAGGAGTAGAGTATGAGTAGAGTAGAGTAGGAGTAGAGTAGAGTAGAGTAGGAGTAGAGTAGAGTAGAGTAGAGTAGGAGTAGAGTAGGAGTAGAGTAGAGTAGGAGTAGAGTAGAGTAGGAGTAGAGTAGAGTAGAGTAGGAGTAGAGTATGAGTAGAGTAGAGTAGAGTAGAGTAGAGTAGAGTAGAGTAGGAGTAGGGTAGAGTAGGAGTAGAGTAGAGTAGAGTAGAGTAAAAGTAGAGTAGAGTAGGAGTAGAGTAGAGTAGAGTAGAGTAGAGTAGAGTAGAGTAGAGTAGAGTAGAGTAGAGTAGAGTAGAGTGCCTTTATTGTCATTGCATCACTTGGTTACAATAAAATTAAGAACACTACTCTGTTTGGTGCAACACAAGGAAAAGAGCACACAAAATACAAATGTAAAAAAATGTACATAGAATAAGCTAAAATATAAATAGTACATCTAGTAAAAAATATATAAAATGAGAGCAATAAATTAACATATTTTCGCTGCAAGCCAAATTTATAATCATCATTATATGAGGAGTTCAAGCCCGAGATGACAGAAACCTAATTGTGCGCTTTGAGACAGTTAAAACGGTGAAAAGCGCCTTACAAATACTCAGACCTTGAACTTAGTTAAAAAAGTAAACTGGAGCATTAACCCTCCTATTATGTTCGGGTCAAATTGACCCGTTATCAAATTATAAAAAAAAAAAATCACTTCAATATTTTGTGTAACAGCGCCACAGTGCCACCCGCTAATTTATAATCATCATTATAAGAGGAGCTCGAGCCCGAGATGAAAGAAAGCCAATCATAAAGTAAACTGGAGCATCAACCCTCCTATTGTGTTCGGGTCAAATTGACGTTTAAATAATCGAAGTTTAAAATTATATTTAAAATACTTGAGTATTTTTTTCTTTTTGAATCTTCTGCTTCTCTTTTTTGGTGTATTCATCATAAAAATATGATTCAGTTCTTGTTTGTAACGCTACATGTTTTTGTTAGAAAGGTTATAATCAGGTCAAAATTGACTTGTGTTAAAAGTTTAAATAAAGAAAAAAAAATACTTCAAAATAGAAGCTAAAAAGAGTCAGAAAGATCAAATACTATTAGATTCTTTGCAACAATGAGACATAATACACGGCTGTATCAGATTCACACTCATTCACACACACACACACACACACACACACACACACACACACACATGATTTTGGGGAACTTTTTAGTTTCTGACACTTACCGTATATGCAGCATAAAAGACCCGTGAACATTATTGATGCTCCTCTGAAACCAACATAATAGGAGGGTTAACATTTAGGAAAGAAAACCTCCTTCACCCTCCCCATCCACCATTAAATTACGCAGAATAAACTTGCGGCTCAAAAATTGCCACAGGTCATTGCAAGTAATTAGGAATTTTAAACGACCACGCCCATTATAACCACACAGATGGCATAACTGCCAGATGTTTACGTGAAATAACTGGTCAGGATGAAGAAGGTCGTTTAAATGGAATTAATTCCACAACTTTTCAACTCAAAAGGTTGTAGTCAGATAAACCAGCGAGTTGATTTACAATTTAGCATATTTACAACTCGGTCAAAAATGTATTAGTTAATTTTTTTCATAGGCTACAGAAAGAGCGATAAGACTTTACGGATCCCACAAGGGGAACTGTCTTTTTGAGATGAGGTGAGAGATAAAGAGTATTTACTCAGTAATTTACTCACAAGCTGGTTTGGTTGCGGCGGGATAAACACAGGAAGTTCCTCTGTTGACGCGTCTGTCTCCGTCAGTTCTGGGATCAGGCCGTGCTGGTGGACTGTCTGCTGGCTTTGGGAGGAAGTGTCCACCTGAGGACACGCCTACTTCAGATCCTGATGTTTGAGATCGTGCAGCTGTGCGAGCAGCTCGGCCACGCCTGCCAGGTCAGTGTGTGTGTGTGTGTGTGTAAACAGGGTCCCTACGGCTGCTTGAAGTCCTTGAAAATGCTTGAATTTCAATTCTGCTTTTCCAAGGCCTTAAAAATGCAACGTGCTTGAAAATGCTCGACAATTTAATTCAACTTAATTCGCAACAAACCAATGCAGCGGCGCCCGACACACGGATTTAATTTAGCATAAAAAGAGTCTAGCTTTGTAAGGCCGAAATTTCAAATGATTATGTAAATGCCCTAATCTGTTCCAAGCCACCTTAAATTCAGACACATTTTTTTGTATAATTTGATAAAATATCATAATAACTGTAATAAAAAATGTGTTACAAAAACGGTAAAAATTAGTGATGTGGTACTCAAGTGAAAGAATAAAAATAATTTTGGCTCAATTTGAATCATTTTGAAAAAATTAGACTAAATTAAGATTAACGAATCATTTTGCGTATTTTGTTGAGTTACTTTATATTGACTGCACATAAACGACTAGACAGACAGCTACACTTGTCCAATTGCTGCTACAAAGCACAACTTGGTTTCCGTTAGTTGTCGCATAAAATCTCTTTAAATGCGAGAAAATGGCAAAGAAGTAATTAGGCAGACTTTTAAATATATATAAAATAAAATCACTCAAGACTTCTCTTTTCAACCGAGCTCTTTAGGACTTTTTTCCCCCTGTGTTTTCCTGTGGCACTTTGAGATTTGTGCACAAATGTAAAGCGCATTACAAAACGAAGATATCGTATTTACGCAAATGTAAGCTCCTCCCTGATTTTTCAGGCACAAAATAAAATAGTTTTTAAATTTATTTATTAACGTTTCTGGTTCACTTAGGTTAATATTCTCCTAAAAAATAAAAAAAGTTTTCTTTATTTAACAAACCTAACAACTTGTGACTCGTATTATTTTCGTATATCGTTTTACGTGAATAATAGATAACAAATGTTGATTCTAGTGGTCAGGACTTCATTTCCCAAGATCCTTTGCTCTCCAGTCAGACTCCACACATGCGCAGAGCGATTATTTCAAGCTCAGGCCTGTTTCAATCTCCCTGTTTATCTGACGCCGTGTGAAGAGGAAGGATTATTATCCCCTGTGCAGCTACCCAGCGTTTTGATTGTGTCTGTTCCTTGGATTTTTTTTACTCCTTGCCCATGTTCTTCCTTTTTGACTGTTTTGACTCTTTCTGCGATGACGCATTGGACTCGTTTCTAGCCGGTTGCGCTAAGCTAAGCTAACCTGGTCGTGGTTTGTAGTCTGTTTGTTGTAATATACCGTATTTACAAAACTTAGGGAGTGATAATAATCAACCAATTTCAAACATGAGCCGCCATTTTTCAGTATTTCAAGTCAGGAGCAATCACAAATAAGTTTTTGGCTGTCGAAAAATCTGAAAAAAAGAAAAAGAGTGCTTATATTCGCGTAACTACGGTATTACGTATTATTCTATTTGACCACAACTGCAAGACGCCGTAGGCCGTGAAAGTGCTTGAGTTTGTCCTCTCAGACGCTGTAGGAACCCTGTGTAAACTTTACAGAGGAACATCAACATCTCGACTTGATCTTTTTCCTCAGCAACCCGGAGCGGATCTGGACTGGATCCACTACCAGAACTCCTTCTTCCTGCTCCGGCTGCTGGAGGAGCTCGGGACGGACGCTGATGACGTCACACGGCAGGATCTCCTGAGGCGGCTGGAAGGCCGAGTGTTCCCATTGGCTGACGACTTCCCGCTCTTCTCGATGTACTTGTGGAGGGTCGTGGGTCTCCTCCGGGCTTCCAGGTCTCCGGAGGAATGTTCTCCTGGAAATGCCGAGCCGAGCTAGGCATTTCCAGGAGAACATTCCTCTGGAGATCTGGAAGCCCGGACGAGACCCACTGACCAATCGCCTAACGGCATTTAAAATGCTCATTAAAGTCAATGTGTTTAGTTAGTCGTCTGCGTGAACATCTTAGATCTTTCCTGATCTCTGATTGGCTGCGTCACGGAGCTCCAGATGTTTCATTTTCAATCCGTCACACACCTTTACTTTCCAAAACACACACGTTTGCATCACGACACACACACACATACACACGCAAGCAAGTAAATGAAAAGGCACTTTACATCTTAAGACACGCGCACACACCAGCAAAATCACACACTTTTACTTACCAACACACACACACACACACACACACACACAACCAGAACACACTTACATCTTAATGCACACAAGCAAAAAGACACACTTTACATCTTAAGACACGCGCACACACCAGCACAATCACACACTTTTATATCTCATTGCGCACAAGCAAAAAGACAAACTTTACATCTCAGGACATGCACACACCAGCAAAATCACACATTTTTACTTCACCACACACACACACACACACACACACACACACACACACACAACCAGTCCAGAACACACTGTTACATCTAAACGCACACAAGTAAAAAGACACACTTTACTCTTTAAGACACAAACACCCGCATAAACAAACACACATACAATGAGCCACTGAAGGGACATGGAAAAAATGTTTTTTTTTTTTTGCAACTATTGCTATATCTTGCAAAACTATCTTGAAAAACCAACAACTTCTACTTCTACTTGTACTTTTGTTGTATGTACTTTTGATATTGTAGCGTTCGATCAATGAATAAACATAAATACACTAAATGAATATGGACACTTATAATAGTACACACGATAATCGTAACAACATATTACAATATATTGTAGTTATTTATATTAGTATCCAGTTTTCTTGCGCAGCGCGCTACCTAGGAACCGCTGAGCAGTTCAGCGTGTAGGAAATTCTGAGCTGTGGGAAGAATTTTCAGAACACCGGAATTATATTTAAACTGAAAAGTATTGCGAGATCTCGCAATAATTTTGCGATATCCCGCAATCGTTTTTGCATTATCTCGCATTAGTTTTGCGACATATCGCAACAGTCCTTCAGGGGGCTCCATACCACACACACGCACGCAAAGATACGCACTTCACATTAGTTTTAGGACACACACACCAGCACGATCACACACTTATGCTTCACAACACACACTCACACGCGCGCGCAGACTTTACCTCTCACGTGCGCGCGCACAGGGTTCCGCTCCGGCCCCGCCCACCCCCGCGCGCGGCTGAAGAAGATGCGGCTCCGCTGAGGGACTCTCGGGTTCAGGATGCGGATCGGGTTGGTGCTGCTCCTCGTCTGCTGCTCCAGCCGCGCGGAGTTCCAGCTGACGTTACTCCACACCAACGACGTGCACGCGCGCGTGGAGGAGACCAACCGGGACTCGGGGAGATGCAGCAGGGCGCCGTGCTTCGGCGGAGTCGCGCGGAGGTCCACCAAGGTCCAGGAGCTCCGGGGCGCCGAGAAGAACGTGCTGCTGCTGGACGCGGGGGACCAGTTCCAGGGCACCGTCTGGTTCAACCTCTACAAGGGCAGAGAAGCGGCTCACTTCATGAACAAACTCCGCTACGACGCCATGGTGAGAAGAACATCTGGAGCTGGTTTGGCCTCTTGGTTCTCGGAACGCACGTCTTGTTTTGTCTTATAACCATATATCCACAACCATCAAGTATGTGCAGTGGTGTCAAAAGTAGTCACTTTCGCTACTTCGTTAGAAGTATAGATATTAGAGTTAAAAAGTACTTTTGTGAAAGTAAAAGTAAAATGCCTCCAATATTCTACTAAAGTAAAAGTATAGCGTTACTCATACTGATAAAACTACTTTTAAGTATTAAAGTAAAAGTAATGCGAGGAAAAAAAACAGTATTGTAGGACTATTAAATTGTTGTAATTGCATTGAAAATTAATGCATTTTATTACAAAGCTTCAGTGCAATCTGCGCCGCCTCAAGACACTAAATCACACAGGATTCTCGGAGGTTGATAAATCTGTAAAAACTTCTAACAAAATAGAATATTTTCAAATACATGACCTAAATATGAACTCTTATGTTCGAAAATCTAGCTTCAACATTACATTATCTCCTTTATCTCTAGTATAAGATAAGTCATATCTCTCAAAGTCTCACAAAGATACTAACCGAAATGTTTTCCAGTGTTCACGTGAGCTTTGAGATCTTGGGACAGTTAAAACTGTGAAAAGCGTCTTACAAATGCTCAGAACTTGAGCTTGAGCTTTACACACGGTCACTGCGCCTCACGCTTGTCCCAACTGGGACGATATGTTGAACATTCGTTTGCCGTTTAACCCGCATTTACGCGTCCGTTTTACCCGCATTTTCGCCAACAAAGTGCAATGCGCAGGTGTGATGGACCGCGCGCAAACCAATAGGGTGTCGAAATGATACTTGTTTATATGTCTCATCCAACCACAATCATTTACCGGCGTGATTTGTCCAGAAGTAACGAATAGAAAGTACCGATATTTGCTTTAAAAAATAAGAAGTAAAAGTAGAAAGTACGCAGAAAAATAAAATTTGTAAAGTACATCCAAGCCCTAATTCAAGCATCCAGTACCTTCAGCTCCCTACAGATGGCGACTTGCCTCGTTCCCCCAAGAAATTTACCGATACTCAATTACAAATATAGTGGAGTTGAGAGTACTGTTGAACAAAGATACTGTTCGGGTCAAAATAAAAGTGAGGTAATTGTTTTCACTTTCAAACTTCTCCTGCTTGTCTTAGTGTAATCTACACATAAACAAAAATGGTTTAGTTACAGTTAGTGTTACAGAGAAACTGTTCGGGTCAGTTTGATTCTTTAAACAAAATAGAAGCTAAAAAGAGTCAGAAAGATATTTCAGAAAGAGTCAGAAAGAAACTATTTGTTTCTTTGCAACAATGAGACGTAATACTCATGTCTTAAACGCACACACACAGTTTTGGGGAACGTTTTGGTTTCTGACACTTATTAGCATAATAAAAGACCACCGGGTCAAATTGATCAAGAAACTATTGATTGATTCAACTTTAACGTCACTGTTCAAAAGAGACAATGAAATGCCGCTTCTAATGCGAAGTGCATGAGGTATTTTCAGGGGCTTCGCAATTTGAGGTCCCAAGAAAACTTTTGGCAAAGCCGGAGATATTTTAGTGGCAGTTTGTCTGCACGATTCTGGACAAAATGAGAATCATTATTTGTTTTTTTCCACGATTCTGAATATTTTGTCTTGAATATTGTTAGTGGATATTCTTGATATAAACTACGGCCACAAGAACAGAAAGCATCGCCCAACAAAAGGTTTGGTGGCAATGTGAAAACTCAGTTTTTTTCAACGCGACTCAGTGCTGAGCTGAGATTTCAGTGAGAACTTCTCTCCACATTTGGTCTTCAACAAATCTTCACCAGACCAAGTGTGGAAGGGAAGATCTTATGACTTGTGAACCTGGTGCGGGGTCAGAAGGTTCTGGAGCGTCTGGACTCTTCATCAGGCCAGCTGTCTTAGGACTTCAAGAGTCACAACATAAACAGATGAGAAGATTGATCTCAGCGCAATCTCACCAATGAGAGACAAGCTCACACCCAAAGCCCAACTCTACCACATCACATTTTACAACACAGCATTAAAAAAAACCGTTTCATTGTTAGCAATTAGCTAGCTATTAGCTTCAGCTAAATTGTGTGGCTATTACTGATGATGTTACGTTAAGTGAGATTAGGGTTGGTTCTTAGCAATTATCAATGAGGTTGCGTTAAATCAGGAGAAATTTGGATATTAGCAATTAGCAATAATGTTTCGTTAAGTCAGGTGAAGTTTGGATATTAGCAATTAGCAACAGCGTTTTGTTAAGTGAGATTAAGGTTGGTTCTTAGCCATTAGCAATGAGGTTGCATCAAATCAGGTGAAATTTGGATGTTAGCAATTAGCAACAACGTTTTTTTTTAGGTCGGGTGAAGTTTGGGTGTTAGCAATTAGCAATGACGCTTATTTAAGTGAGATTTTGGTGGGTTCTTAGCAATTAGCAATGGGGTTGCATTAGGTCAGGTGAGGTTTGATCGTTAGCAATTAGCAAAGATGTTACGTTAAATCAGGCAGAGTTTGGTTCTTAACAATTAGCATAGATGTTATAATACGGATAATATAGATTGTAAATCACTAATGAGTTTGATCATTAGCGTTGATTTTTAAAGTTTGGTTGTTAGCAATAATGCTAGTTTAAATCCGGTAGTAATGGATTACATTTGGTTACATGATTGATGAAAACAAACATTTTGTTCACTTTAGGCCATTGGGAACCATGAGTTTGACAACGGCGTTGACGGCCTCCTGAAACCGTTCCTTCAAGAAGTCAACTTCACAGTTCTCGCCGCCAACATCCACGCACTGGAGGCCATGGCTCCCCGCATCAGTGGCTACTACTCCCCGTATAAGATCTTTCAGATGAACGCAGAAAGAGTCGGAGTTGTCGGCTACACAACGGTGGAAACTCCGACTCTGTCTCAGTCAGGTAAGACGCTGGACGTTCCTCAAGACTCGGAGAACCGTAAAGAGCATCAGGTCTCTCTGGTCGCTTTTGGCGCAGGTCCTCATCTGCGCTTTGAAGACGAGGTCACGGCTTTACAAACTCAAGTGGACAAGCTCACCACCCTGGGCGTCAATAAGATCATCGCACTCGGACATTCCGGCTTTGAGGTTGACCAGAAAATTGCCAGGAAGGTCCGAGGGGTGGACGTGGTGATCGGGGGCCATACCAACACCTTCTTATACACAGGTGAAGCTGCTCGAATCCCACAAAAACACCTTCCGGTTAATCGAACCGTCCACTTCAAACCAAAAGATAGTTGGCCAAAAAAACACCCTGATATTGTTCGCCAGTTTGGACCAAAGAACGTGAGAGAGCTCAAGAAACGAAGTCAATGGCGTGAAGCAGACGTGAACATTGACCAAAAGTGAAAAACACGACAAATTTATTAGGACCATAATGATCCGGTCATGCGGTTTCTGATGGACCCGAACCGACTGTTTGGAAAACTCTAATGGTCATTTCTCGTGGGAAAGATGCATTTTTATTTGCACAAAAAAGCTCCAATATTCTGAAAAAGTCGTTGTAGAGTTTAGTTTCGAGACAGAAGAGTGGATGTTCCTCAGGGGGTTGTAAAGGTTTAGTCCCTGTGGTCTGGAAACAATCATGAGGAGCAGAAAACCAGCAGTTAGTTCTGCGCTGATGCTGGTACGGCTGGAATTCCATCCCGATGACAAACATCTCCTCCAGACCCACAGATTCGGCTTATTAGCGTTTTCCACAGCCCAGATGTTCTTTCTCACCGGGTCACAACTTCTCCTATAAACCTCCACCACGATTGTTTTCTCTGCAGGATCTCCACCGTCCTCCGAGGTTCCCGCAGGTCCGTATCCCTTCATGGTGGATTCCGAGGACGGGCACCAGGTTCCGGTGGTCCAGGCCTACGCCTTCGGAAAGTATTTAGGGTTCCTGAAAGTGACCTTCGATTCGAAAGGAAACGTGGTGAAGTCCTCAGGCAACCCGATTCTTCTGGACAGCTCCGTACCTCCAGGTGAGAGTCGACCTTCAAAGCTCAAACCTTAGTTGTAAAAGTAACACGGGGTTATAATTTGTCTACAATAGGCTACAGTAGATGTCTACACAGACTATATAAGGAGACTTTCTAGACAGTTCTGATCTAGATGATTGGCTTTGAGAGTTTGTAGACCATGCCTCTAGTGCGTTAAGGATCATCTCGTCTTTATCGCTCAGTCTCGTAGCTGTTACACTACTGTTCAGTGATGAGCTGACCATCACTGACACATCATCTCAACACTCTGATACGGGAATACTCTCCCTCAACGTAGTCTACGTTCTGAGAAACAACGTCGTCTAGTCGTCCCTCTGCAACGAGGAATGAAATCTCCCATGAGAACTTTCTCTCGTTCAGCGAAACAATTGGTATCGATCCCTGTCAGAAAATCTGCAACCTTCACAACGTTTAAAAAAGCGCTAAAAACCGAGCTCTTCCTCAACACTGAATAGAGGAGGGAAACAATCATTTGTCTTGTATGTTTACTGACTGTCTAGTGAGTGTCTTTACATAACCTTGTGTGAACATCTACTGTGTCCTTTTTTTTTGTTTTAGACAAATTGCTTCACTTGACCCTCTTTTTGTGAGTCACTTTGAAAAGCGTCTGTCAAATGACTGTAAAGTTGGTTTTCCTTGGTGGCGCAGATGCCAAAAGTCTATTGAATTATTTTAAACCGTTTTTACTCATTCCAGCAGTACTAAAGATTACACACACACAAGGGTGCGGATTATAAATCAATTTTAAAAAACAAACTTAAAAGCGTCTGCCAAACGACTGTAAAGTAAAGTAAAGTTGGTTTTTCTTTAGGTGTCGCAGATGCGTAACACAAAAGTCGTATTCAATTATTTTGACTGTTTTGACTCAAGCCAGCACTACTAAAGTTCACACACACACACACACACACATGCACACACACACAAACACTCAAGGCTCTGGATTATAAATCAATTTTAGACCAAAAAATAAATAAATCGGTGTGGTACGAAAATTACAGTGAAGTGAGGACAAAGACCATTAAAGCAGCAGCATCTAAGCGGTGGTGGCGTTCACACCATCTGCATCTCAAGTCGGCGCTCTTGGCTCGGCGCGTGGAGGCCTCGCTCGGGGTTTAATCTGCCTCGGAAAACATGAGCAGGAGCGGATCATCCTCCTGATCCCTCGCTGCTTACAGACAGCTTCCTGGAAGATTACTCCTCAGTGTCAAAGGTCAAGTCACAACCAGGAAAACATCAAGAACTAACCTGACCAATAATGATCCTAGTGAGAAGACGAACGCACTCGCAGTCGGAAGTCTATTATACGCTTGACCATAAGCAGCCAGCATGAAGGACAAAAAAAAGTGTAATAATAGTGTAATAAACAAGTAATTCATGATATTACTGTTAGCTATTACTATTACTATAAAATTACTATTTTATTTTATTTATTAGAGTGTAATAAACAAAAAATTCACGATGTTAATATTAGCTTCTTAAAGCATCTAATAACTTATTCCAGTATATTTTTTAAATAATGAGTACGAGGAGACGAGTCAGAAATGTCTACAAGTTACAGTGTGTGTGTTTGTGTGTGTGTTTGCTTCGACTCATGTCAGATGGATTTCCATGTGTGTGTGTGTGTGTGTGTGTGTGTGTGTGTGTGTGTGTGTGTGTAAAAAACATTCAGTAGAGAATTGGGAGCTGAAAAATGTGATTGTGAAATTCTTACTGTGCAAACCCTTACTTTAGTTTTAGTGTACAACAATATTAGTTTTAATGTAAATATTAAAAATTCAACTGAAACTAAATCTTGAAATTGAATGAACTGTCCTGTAATATTTGTTTTTTGACGTACTGTATAAACTCGTTTCTCTACAAAATCGTGTTCATGACGCTGTAATGGTGAAATGTATTTAATGGTTTCAATGAAATGGTAATTTAAGGTTCTAAAGCAGAGACCTCAACTGTATTTTAGAAAAATACGACAAGACATTTTGTTGTAAATACCCAGATTGGGGCGGCCATCTTGGTTTTCAGTCCCCCCCCCACAGTCCAGGTCAACTACTAAACTCGTTAAATTAGCCAATGGTGAGTGATCATGTGATTGGCTGAACACTTGCCGTGAAGTTTCAATCCCTATAGTATTTCACCAAAGTTTTTGCGTCATGTGACTCTTTAGACCCGATCATTCAGGCCGAGGTGGAGACCTGGAGAAGGAATCTGGCCAACTACTCGTCTCAGTACGTGGGAGAGACCCTGGTTTATCTCAACGGGACGTTTGAGGAATGCCGCTTCCGTGAATGTAACTTGGGGAACTTGATCTGTGACGCTATGGTGAGCCAGTCATTAATCATGTGCTTCGGGATCAGTGGATCCTGATGAAGAGTGTGTTCCAGGTCCATAACAACATCAACTACGCAGATGAAGTCCAGTGGAACCACGTCAGCTCCTGCATCCTGAACAGCGGAGGCATTCGCTCACCCATCGATGAGACAAGCAGAAACGGTGAGGCTGGTCGTGACCATTGGTTAACCTAAACTTGGTCCCACTTCTGCTTACTCTGCCTTTTTCACACATAGACATTCCCTGCAAAATACCAGGATAAATACCGGTCCGCCATGTGTGTGAACTTATGTGTGAACAGACAAATGCCATAAAAAATTTTTCCGGCAATATGCCATTGTAGGTACAAAAACGGCTCGAGCTGGCAAACGATGATGACGTCGCACTATTTGATTGGTTCCAAGTTGCCAAGATGACGCGTAAGATAGAAAAAAAGGGAAATATAATCAAATGTTAAATCTACACTCAACTGAAACACTAATGTTTACAACGCTGCTTTTGATTATAGTAATCAACATGACTGATTATAGCCGTCAATGTGTAAAACCGACATTTGGGCAAATGAAACCAGACTGCCCAGCATAAGTAAAGGTTTTCTATGCAGTCGTGCATTTACTCGATGACACGCTGACGTCACCCACTGCTCTGAGCCAATCAGAGAATTCTGCCAGTTAACAAACTCTTGCTTTCCCTGGGAATCGAACCCACGATCCGGTGTTTCAAACACCAGCGCTCGGAAAGCACTTCTAAAAATTTGGGCGGATGAAGAAATTTGTTTAAAGCGTGTCACCAGTTGATGACGTCACTGAAAACGCTGTGTGAATAGTTCTTTTCCGGTGAAATGCCGGAATGGCAGCGCTTGTGTGAACCGTCTTTAGAAAGTCATTCTGGTATTTTTCCTGCATTTTTCCTGCTTTGCTGTGTGAAAGCGGCTAGTGACTGTTGTTGCGTCCAGGCTCCATCACTATGGAGGACCTGCTCACGGTTCTGCCCTTCGGAAGCACCTTCGACCTGGTCCAACTGAAGGGCTCGACTCTGCTGGACGCCTTCGAGCACTCGGTCCGCAGGTACGGAGGAAACACTGGCGAGTTCCTGCAGGTCTCGGGTGAGTCCACATGGCATCTCCACCACCCTGCTTCAGCAAACGTCTCTTATCAGTTAGACTAACGCCTTCCTGCACTTGTTTGGCCAGCGCTGGAGTGAAACTGGCCTTCCACATCAGATTCCAGACTGACAGACCAGTCCGATTACGCCGTTTGAGGCCTGTAGATGTTGGAATGGGACATTGCGTCAGGGTTTCTTCTGAGAAGTCCAGTCATGCTTTAATCCATGAAGCAAGAGCTGATGCCATTGGTCTGAACGATTGGGGTTTCTACAATAAACGAGTCATCGGATTAACCATCCTTCCATTTCTTCTGAATTGAGGAAGAGCTGGACCAATCAAGAAGCCAAACACCTAGTCTCCAGAGCGAATGGGAGAACGTGGCCTTCTAATGGCGTTCCTCCAGTCCATCTCTCAAAAACCAAACGTGTGTAATGTGTCCGTCTCTGATTGGCTGGTCCACACTCTCACACGGGTTTTCTGTGAGCTAGAGTAGAAGGTCTCGCAGACACTCAACCTTAGACAGGAATGAGACGCTGTGAGCTCTACACCATCTCAGGATTCAGATTTAGCTCGCAATCGTGAAATCAACGCAGTCTGTTCATTGGCTGTCAGGCCTAGAAACGGTCAGGGGGTGTATACAACTTTTGTGTAATTGTTAAAAGGTGTCTTTTGTAACAGTTTGATTGAAACAATAAGTGTGGTGCTTGGCAAAACTGTTAGACAGCAAAAGAAACCCACGAACAAAAATAAGACAATGAAAAACTAAATGAGTAGAGAAAAACTTAAATGAAGTAAAATTATTTGCCTGGAAAATATAAAATTATATTATACTTGGTAAGACGACTAGAAAAAAAAAAAAGGTTTCTGCATAGTCATTCTTGTTCTCATTGGCTTTAGAATAAAAAAAAGATGTTGTCCTAAGATTTAAGTTTAAGAAACTTAAATCTTAAAATCTTAAAAGAATCCCAAAATGAGAAAATTTGATGTCACATTGATTGTTTCAGGAAGTTCTAGGTTAAAATTCTAATTTTGATGATATTTTTAAACTGAATTGAAAAATGTTTCTATTTTCTTGAAAATAGCAAAGAAATATTTCACTCTTAATTCTAATTTATCTTTTTTTGGCTTGTCAAGAATTTATTTTTTGCAGTGTATCTACTGTAATCTGACCTGAAATGTCACCAGTTATAATCCATAAATAAAAAAATTATTCATTCATTTTTGGAAAGACTGTATGTTACATAAACCACCTCCAGGTGGTAAATTGAGAGTATTGACAGGTAAAGTTGCAGATGTGAGACAATGTAGTGTGTACGTTCTGTTTTTTTTTTTTTTACTTTTGGTTTGGCAAATTGCAATGAATAGAACCAAGAGAGTCTGTATCTGCTCATTAAGATCAGCAGCTCACGGTCATTGAGTTCAGGTGTTGTCACTTAGGCGCAAAGTGTTTAATTGACACTGACCTACTTTTCCCCTCTCAGTGAACAACACAGACACCGTTCCTTTTCAACTGCAAATAACTTGCTCTGTTAAAAAAACCGGAAGCTTTAGACATACGGATTAGATAGACAACCCTATATTTACTTACAGTTATTTTTAAACACAGACATTCTAAGCTTTATGTAGACATTTGTTTCATGTTAGAGTGATAAGTATTTATTAAGTTACAGTTTATAACTGTATATACACGTTTATATATAGCTTACGATTCAGCTGACAAAGAGAAGGCAAAACACGGTTCAAAAGTGCGACTCAACCTCGGAGGGTTAAAAAGCAATACATTGCAAAATGAACAAAAATTATACTAAATTATTAGTATAATAATAATTAGTATAATAATTAGTATAATATACTCAACTTTAGTGTTGAGTTTACATTAATTTACATATTACACCTCAATATCCAATGTTGCAGGCTTCAGTCATTTAATCACAATTAATTGCGATTAATTTGGTCCGGGAAGTGTGATTAACTAGTTTAAAAAAAATGTATAGTTTGACAGTCCTAGTAATAGAAAGAAATTTGTCAGAAAACAAACAAACAAACAAACAACCCCCCCCCAAAAAAAAAAACACTTCCTGTCTGGAAGAAACATGATTGGTTTTTTTTCCCCCCGTCCTGGCAGGTTTCCAGCTGGTGTACGACTTATCGAAGCCGCCAGGAAGCCGCGTGAAGAGCGCCAGTGTGCTGTGCACCGAGTGCCGCGTGCCTCACTATGAAGCTCTGGACCCGCACAGGGTGTATAAGGTGGTGCTGCCGTCCTACCTGGTGGAGGGCGGGGACGGCTTCGCCATGATCAAAGCCCACAAGCTCAAGCACGACAGCGGTGAGTCTGTGGAGAACACTGTTCATTCTGACCAAGATTTCTATTTTAGTTTTAGTCGGAGTCTTTTGACTAAAACTCAGTTTAGTTTTAGTGCCAATTTAGTCATCTTATTTTCATTTTAGTCATATATATCACACTATATATCACAACATTTTAGTCGACTAAATTACAGTATAGATTTAGTCAACGAAAATATAAGTGCTATATATTATAAATGCTTACTAAAGCTGCTAGGTATAAGAAATATGGATTTGTAGTTAACTACAAACATGTAAAATATATACAAAGATCTTATATGGAAAAACATTTTTTTTCTTTAACTTATTTAAAATAACTTTTCTTTAAATCCAAATAAATGTATTCCAATAAGTGAAACCTCAACAAAGAGAAAAATAAATACAGTAAAATAAAACAAGTCACCGTGTTTGTCCTGCAGCTGAAAGGCTTCGTCCTGACTTTCGTTTGCACCCGCCTTTCTCCACAAGCTCGGAATATGATTGGACGTCGTCACGAAAGGCATTTTTGTTGAGTTTTTATTCGTTGAAAAAAGTGTCAATAAATATACCGTATTTACACGCTTATAAGTCGACCCCCCCACTTCAGCTGTGAGATTGTGGTATTTTGTTTAGACTCGCTTATAAGTCGGGGGAAAGAAATGAGAGAAAAGTGAAAAAATTGAAATGAGTAGAAACCCAATTTTGGGTTTCCTATGAAGTCAACTGTGGTGTTTTGGGGCCCACAGAGACACTAAAGCTGCACAGGGAAATAATGATAGAACACCTGTTCGGATGCTCTATAATCTTATAGAAATAATAAAACTATTCAGACATCCTTGGTGGTAAAGGAAACCTAAAAACCAAGTAACCCTGTTTGTTTAATTATTGTTAATTTATGTTTAAGGTTTAAACCTTTAGACGGGCAGCGCTACTTGTTCATTTATGGTCTGTGTTTGTTTGTTTGTTTATTATGATGTGTGCAGTGCGTTATGGTGATGTTTGTTTATTTATTTGTTTGGATTTGCTGTTGCTGTTGTGACGTGAAATTTCCCCGCTGTGGGACTAATAAAGGATTTTTCAATTCAATTCAAATTATAATTGGTATGGCTGCATTATAATTTAAAAAAATGTGGGGAAAGTGCCCTGCCCCTTTAAGGGGAAAGAAGCGCACGCTAATGCTAACTCGTGTTTTGGGAATAAATAATACGTTCCAAGTGCATCGTGTGACTCGTTTATTTGTGAAGCCTCACGCCAAATAGAGACTGGAGTCAGAACTCAGAAGAGTCGCTCTGTTAGGAGAGCTGAGCCGAAATTAAGGAAAAATCCTCGACTTATACGGTAGTTACAGTTTTTGTTTTTTCGAGTTTTTATATAGTTCTCGTTTAGTTTTCGTCAGGGGAAAAGTGTCGTTGACGAAGACGAAAATATTTTGTCAACGAAATTAATAATAATATAAATAATAATGATGAGTATTTGTAGGGCGCTTTTCACAGTTTTAAGAGAAGAGAAGAACCTTAAAACAAGCCCTAGTGGAGATCACGGCAAACGGCACTCACGTGGTGGTGTCCTCCGCAGGGAACCTGGACATCTCGGTGGTCTCCAGCTACATCTCCGAGAGGAAGCGTCTTCATCCGGCCGTGGAGGGACGCATTCGCTTCTCCAGCTCGTCTGCCGGACGACACGCCGCTCTTCCACCGCTCCTGATGATGATGATGATGATGCTCTGGATCTTCACGTGTATATTGTAGTTCCCATCACAGCTCTAGACCTTCTAGTTTTATACATTCAAAAACTGTGTCAAATCACAAATCCGGCTTTGTGCTGAGCACGTTTAGACGCTTCTGAACAGCGTTTCTGTCTTTGTTAGTTCCCACAAGTGTCGAAACGCAATAATACGAAGACCAGACTGAAAAATGGCTTGAATTTTCTTACACGAAATGAATTTATATAAACACTTTGTACAAAAACACACGCACACACTAACTATACGTCATCGATAACTCGACTGCGTGCGAAATAACGAGAGAGCGTCGACTGCATCACACTTTTAATCAAAAATGCAACATTTCTAGATTCGCTTTGCCATTTGAAGATCCGTAATATATTATTATTATTATTATTATAATAAACTGTGAGACGCAGAATGTTTCTGAAACATACAAATAAAAAACTGCTGAGTCACAACTATTACACGACCAAATCCAGACTTTGTTTCTATTTTTCTTTTTAAATAAAATATCAAAAGAACGAGTTGTGTGTGTTGACTTCCGTCGTGATGGCGCTCTACGTCCGTCTGATGGATGTGGTGACGCTGGGTTTGTTGTTCTGGAAGATTAAGAACATCGTGTTCACACGCTAGCATTTATATAAATGTGGGGTCCCAAACATCAAAACACCCCAAATATACCGTATTTATGCAAATATAAACGCCCCCTTTTCTCAAAATATTCGACACTCTAAATTGCAGGGCGCTTACATTTTAAAATATGCAAGTAAATATAACCCCCGTTTTTCTGTACTTCAGGAACAATCACAAATAAACGAAAACACGTCATTATGCAGTGGCGCGTGTGTGCGTCTATATAATGTTAAACTTTTATTGGCTCAATAACAGAAATAAAGAAACATTAGACGCCGCGACACTTGACAGAGACAAAATAACTGGAAGAATTAAGAATAAACTAAAATCCAAGGAACAGACACAATCAAAACGCTGGGTGGCTGCACAGGGGATAATAATCCTTCGTCTTCACACGGCGTCAGATAAACAGAGAGGTTGAAACAGGCCTGAGCTTGAAACAATTGCTCTGAGCATGTGCCGAGTCTGACTGGAGAGCAAAGGATCTTGGGAAATGAAGTCCTGACCACTAGAATTGACGTTTTGCTATCGATTATTCAAGTAAAACGATATAAAAATGATACGAGTCACTAGTTAGGTTTGTTAAATAAAGAAAAAATAGTATTTTTAAGAGAATGTTGACGTAATTTGACCAGAAAAAAAATATATATAATAAATTAAAACAATTTTTTTTCTTTATTTTCTGCCTGTAAAATCAGGGCGGTGCTTATATTTGCGTAAACACGGTACTTCACGAGGCCCCACTTTGATCTAAACGCCAGTACACACACACTTTTACCTTACTGATCTCCGGAAACAGCTCCTGAACCGCAATGTCCAGCAACACGTACGTCATCTGCGCGGAAACCGGGCGAAAGAGGAAGTGACATCAGCATGTGATCTTGTGATAAGGCAGGTTTCCCGCCGTCTCCTTCGCACCTGTTTGTTGAGAAGCGGCTGCTGAATGGCATCGAAAAGCATCTTGACGCCGTGGTGTCTGGCTTCCTCGCCGACGCACTTCACCACCAGATCTGAGGGAGACACAGTGAAGGGTGAGACGGGGGTGTGGCTTGTGGGGGGGGGGGCGCGCACCGGGTAGGTAGCTCATCATGTCCTCAAACGTCTGCTTGGCTCGTCTCTGCTTGTCTTCAGGAGAGCGTTCCTCCGGCGTCTCGCAGAAAACCGCATCTGCACAGCACACACACACACACACACACACACATCATCGTTAAAAGATCGCCATCTCCATTCTGCCTCGTCACCATCTGAATCCAGCGTTTATACGATTCTGCCTATTATTACTCTCTGATGGATCGGCCGAGTTTCTGACAGAAATCACTCGTCTCGTTTACCTGCACTTAGTGTATGTGAGATGATCAGCAGTCGAGTTTAAGAAAAAATAAAGAAATAATCGGGGAGAATGATTGATTAAATACAACGGTAGAGTATCAGCTCCGACATTTTACTACCTGAAAAAGAACTTTATTCTGAAGTGTGTGTGTGTTTACACTCAGCAAACATCTACAGTTGAGGACAAAATTATTAACCCCCCTAAAATAATCATCGTTTGATAAGTATTTCAAAACTGCTTTTAAACAGAGCTAATAATTTTAATCAATTCTAATAATCCTCAATTGGACATAATACTGTACTTGTTCATTTTTATGTTTATTTTAATTTTAATTTATTATTTTTTATTATGTTTATTTTATATTTATTTATTTACTTTTACATTATATTTTTTATTTATATTTAAAGTAACTAGTAATATAATGTAATGTAGAAATATTAACTAGTAATATTATGTAATGTAATATTAGAAATATAACTCTGATTTTCAGAGTTGAATATTTAAAATATTAAAATATCCAGAAAGAATCGTGATCTTTATTCCAAGCAAATAAAATTGTGATTCTCATTTTATCCAGAATTGAGCAGGTCTAACACACACACACACACACACACACACACACACACACACACCCACACACAAACACACACACACTTCCTGTCAACGTCCAGTCATGTAATGGTCAGGATTTATAGGGCGATTTTTACACCCTGCCAACTCACAAACTGTGGAATCAGATTATTTATTCTATTTATTTACTTAATTTTTTTTGTCTATTTCTTTTGTATTTTATTGTATTTTTTTTTTTTTTTAATCTTTTATTGCATTTCTTTCTCACATGCACCCCCCACCCCATGTTTAAATGCTGGACGATTGGAAAATTACATTTCATTGCATGTTGAACCATGTATAATGTGACAATTAAACATTGAATTTGAGATTAGAGCTAAAAATATCAAACGTAAATTTGTACGAATAGTTTTTTTTTTTGCTTGCAATTTTCACATTTCACAATTCAAATAACTTAAAAACAAATAAATATATCTGTAGTTTTTAATAGTTAATAATAGTTCCCAATTATAAATGTGTTCAAGTGCTCGCTAAACTCCTCCCACACTTCCTGGTCAACAGCTGCCAATCACATTCTCTCCAGCAAATCAGAGTAAGACCACGTGAAACCAGTGCTAAAAGTCGAAACGCAAAAATCTGGAACGCAGGGAAAAAATGAGCGATGAATGAAAAAACGAAAAAGTTTCTAACACAAATGTGACGATGGCAAGTGACAAAAAACTAAATGAAAATGTGAAAAACAAGATTTAATTTGTTTTGTAGAACTTTACGTTTAAGAACTTGAAGTTGGAGAACTTTACGATATTTTTGCACTAACAATCTCTAACACACACACACACACACACACACACACACACACACACACACACACACTCTGACCCTCATCACGTCAGTAACAGGCGAACTAAACGAGCGTCTTTAATCGTCACGGTGATCCACCGAACAGTCCAGGAAGTGATGAGGGAGTGAGGTGGAGGCCCCGCCCCCTGATGGCGTGTGACACACCTCTCAGCAGAGTGATGAGCGACACCAGGCGATGCTCCTGCATGATCTGCTCCAGCTTGAACAGGAAGTAGTTGTGGGCGTAGGCCTCTAGCGTCCTCTTCAGGAGGATCCGCCCACCGCTCAGCAGGTGATGCAGCCAATCAGGCATGAGGAACACCACGCGACCTGCGCCACACACGCCGTCACTGCCCCGCCCACCACACGGGACACGCCCACCACTCGCCTATGAACATCATGTAGTCGTAGACGCCGTCCACCTCCATCAGCTCCAGGAAGCAGTTCTGGTTGTGTTTCCTCTCCAGGCCTTCAGGGAGGTTAGCGTTGTTCCTGTACAGATCACTGAACAGCTGCGCACACACACACACACACACACACACACACACACACACACGTCATAGAACTGGAATCACTCTCTCTCTCACACACACACACACACACACACACACACGTCATAGAACTGGAATCACATTCTCTCTCTCTCTCTCTCTCTCTCACACTTGGTCTCTCTCTCTCTCTCTCTCTGTGTCTCTCTCTCTGTCTCTCTCACTTTGTCTCTCTCTCTCTCTCTCTCTCTGTGTCTCTCTCTCTGTCTCTCTCACTTTGTCTCTCTCTCTCTCTCTCTCTCTCTCTCTCTCTCCCTTTCTCTCTCACACTTGGTCTCTCTATCTCTCTCACTTGCTCTCTCTCTCTCACTTGCTTACTCTCACTCTTTCACTTAGTCGTTCTATCTCTCACTCGCTCACTCAGTCTTTCTCTCTCGCTCGCTCTGTCTCTCTCTTGAGTTTCCAACTCCCTCTATTTTACTTGCCCTTCTTCTCTCTTTCAGTTGCTCTCTCTCTCTCTCTCTCTTTTGCACTCTTTTATTTGCTGTTCCTATCCCTTTCACCTACTCTCTCTTTCTCTCTTTTTATTTAACTTGCTCTCTCCCCCTTTTGCTCTCATTCACTTGTTATCACCCTCTCTCTCTCTCTCTTTTATTTGCTCTTCCTCTCTCTCTTTCTTTTACTCTCTTTTACACACATCAGACGCATTCTGCACCTTCTTGTTGTTCTCGGCGGTGGGACTGAGGATGGTGAGCTCGGGTCTGCTGGGTTTGGGTTTGGGAGATTCGCACGAGCTGAAGAACGACTGGATGAACGGCTCCAGGTTTTGTCCTTTCTGGAGAGGAAGCGGAGGTCAGCGAGACACACCATCTTCTCCGAGGAACCACGTCAATGCTACTGTTAGTTCAAGTTGCAACATTTGTGTGTATCGATTAAATTGTGTGGAGATAAAAGATAGTTGTGTTGGAGAAAAAAAAAAAAAAAAAAAACGCCTGATACGTGAAGGTGTCGATTAAACATTCACATTGTATTAAACCTTCATACGGTATTAACCTCAACGTCTCGTTAATACGGAATTCCGTGAAACGTTTGTCTTTTTCCGCTAAAAAAGATGTTTGACCGTCTTTAGTTTCACTCTAATCCACCAAACAGTGGTTAAGAGGCCACGCCCCTTTAAGAAAAGAAACGCAGTGATTGTATGACGTGATGCTATGATGTACCATCTGATTTAGTGATTCGTTTGTCGGATTGGGAATTCTTTATTCCCACAAATTCTCCTTTGTTTCATAAGCCTACAACCTCTGGTCATTACAAACACTCTTAAAGATGAATTGCATAAGAAATAGAAAGGAGTAAAACAAAAAAAAAACTACTACGGTATATTTTGTATATAATTGAATTTTTTTAAATGTATATACTGTATATACACACACATACACACACACACACACACACACACACACTGACGTACTGTATGTGTCATGAATAAATTAATGTGTTATAATTACGACTTTAAAAAAACTATTAATAAAACTATCAAATTGATGTGTTACATTTGGAAACACTATTATTAAATAAAATAAATGTGCTACAATAATTTCTCACATTCACACTGCAGGTATATTAGATACCAAACGCAAACTCGGTCTTGCAGGTTGGATTCTTTACAGAGCTTGTTGTGCTTTTGAACCAATCGTGGTGGAACTGACTCATACTGAAAACATACAAGTGATAAGGATTGCTGATAGCGTGTCTGAGGTGGATGTGTCGATCATGTGGAGGAGGAACAGTGGAACTCGCCTCTTTGATGAGTTTTCCCGGCACCGACTTGAAGATCTTCCCTGTGAGGAGCATCAGAAACGGCCAATCAGAACAGCAGAAATCAGTTTGAAACTCAAGTTTGGTCGCATAACACGAAAAGTTGTATATATTTAATACAGACACTGTTACAACAGTCCTGGAAAATCCAGTTCAAGTTCATTTGTACAGCGCTTATCTTAGTCAAGATCAAGGCAAAGACGCTATGTGGGGAAACAACAAAAAAAAAAAGTCTTGAAAAAAAGAAAATGTAGATTCTTTATATGAGTTTTAAAAATTCGGGGGGGAGGGGGGGTCCCTACTCTACTGTAGTGAAAAGGGAACAAGAACTTCACAACATCTCAGCCGTTAGGAAGACAATCCGTAATTGTCTCGTGTCTCATATGAACCTAAAGTCTGTGTGTTTGACAAAGACGCTGTCAGCGACAGAACAACTGCTTCTCTGTGTCGCTCCAGCTGTTGAGTCTCGTCTCACTCTCCAGATCTCAGATCGTCTTACTATCAAGCAAGACTTTAACCCTTTACTGCGCTCTGTATCAAATTTGATATGCTTTGTTTATTGTCAGATCACAGGGCCTTAAATTAAAAAACAAAATCCAAAAACTTGATCAATTCAAACATACACTTGTAATACATCATTTGATCACCAGGTGGCAGCAATTATTTGCTTCATTGCTTTTCCACAGCAGTGACCACTAGGGGTGCCGCTCCAAATTTAGAAATTTTTATTCCGATTTTTATAAAAAACTTTTATACGTTTTTTTTACGTTTAAAAGTAACATTTAAAATTATAATACTTTTTTTCATTTTTATAATATTTTTATTAGAAATATTACGTTGAATTGAAAAAAAAAAATGTTTAAAGTGTACCGTCTGGTAGCCAGCAGTAAAGGGTTAAGTCCAGTGGTCCAGTGGTAGGGGATTAGACTGGTAGGGGAATGGACTTCTTATAAATTGTATTGTGATTGCCTTTTTGTATTTGCTGTTGTGTTTTAAAGTGTAAAGCACTTTGGTCAGTTCATCTGTTTTTAAAAGTTAAAAAATAAATAATGGAGCTGTATAAATAGAAATGACTTGACTTGTTTCTGAGGTTGCGTTCGAAATGTTCGAATATTCGTATCAATATTCGTTTGCCATATTGACAATCTCACTCACTGTATTCAAATAAAACAAAGTTGTGTGTGACTCGCTAAAGACCGTCTGGTTGTAAATGAATAGTGAGTATTTCATTCAGTGACGTAATCTTACCCTCGGTTTTTATCTACATTCCGAGGATCGTTCAGTTTAGTTCTTTGTACTATTTATAACATGTAGATTATCTACCACTTCTTAAATACAGTAAAACATTCTAATACAGTGGTAACCCGACTAAAAAAACTGCGAAATTTTCGTTAGAAAATGAACCGCATTTTACATGTAATCCATCTAATCTAATGACATAAATTCAGACAAAAAATGTTTATAAATGATCAAATATTGGTATTAAATGTACTAAAAACATGTTATAAAGCAGTTGTTTAGTTTGACAGGTGTTTATAAAGGTACAGTGTATAATGACATACAGACAATCTCACATGAGTGTCGAGCAACGTCACGGTTTTCACAAGATTACGGAAATCTCAGGGATTTGAGAAAACCATCGCCATTCTGGGAGAATACAGGCTTATTTTATATTCTGGAAGCAAGATCTCTGAAACCAACTAGTGTTTTTGTTGTTTTTAGTTTATTTGACGCGCAAGGAAGAGTAAACGACTGTTTTCCATGCAGGCTAGCGGTAAGAAAAAGACGCCTCCTTCCGTATAGTGACAATATTTCGGAACGCGGGATGACATTTTCACGTCAGCGCATTTCGCTACTTGGGACATTCTTAAGTTGAGGTACTACTTCTCGTTTCGTAATCTGGTGTAGAATTTGGAGCATAACGACCTCGATAAGCGACAGCATGTCGGTGTGGCACGACAGAGCTAGGGCTTATTTTCAAGCAAACACAACTGGCATTCGAGTAATTGCGATTGTGCAGAGTACAGAGAGTGAACTGTGAGGAGAGAGAACATACCCAGGTTGACGTCGGGAAGAATTTTATCGTTGAACTGAGACTCGATGCTGTGCGGCGACAGGAAGTCGGCCAGCAACTGACTGTTGCTCAGCTCGGGGTGATTCAACAGTTTCTGCAAAACCAAGAAAATCCATTTCTAGTTGGGTAACATTTATTTATTTTTTTTTATATTGTTTATTTATTTTTGCGATATCAATGATTCTTTGTTTGCCATTTTGTTAATTTCATTAATTTCCTATTATTAGACTTTTATTTTAAAATAGAATTGGCGGGACCCCACATATTTAAGATGGCCGCCACTGAACCTAAAGACAAAGGAAAGGAGGATGTTGTTTGGAAGCCACATGGGCAGACAATTCTTAGAGAAAATAGAACAAAACAAAGCAAAGCAAAGGCAAAAGCATCTGGAAGGTCTCTTTCTCTCGGTTTGGATTTACTTGAAGATTTATTTATTTTTACCATTCACCTATGGTTAGTTTGTAGAGTGTTTGTATATTATTGCTTCTCAACAAGGGGGTTTAAAAAATTCTCACAAAATAATGCAGAATTCAAATTTAAAGGTTTCTTCACACACACAATGCACTTACCTGCAGATATTCCTCAAATTCGCCTCTTTTGGAAGACAAGAACTCAAAGTTCTTGGGTCCGATGATGCGCTTGGAAGGAAGCTGGGCGTCTGGAAACGGGCCTGTGGAGCGGTTCATACACACTAAACCACCAGGAGTCGAGCGGCACAGAAGATCTGGAGATGAACCTCACCGTGAAACTCTGTGAGTTTGGACTCCAGCACATAAAACTCCAGGTATTTCCTGTAGACGGACCAGCTCTCGCTCTCGTGACCCACTGCGGAGCAGAAAACACCACCATTGAGCCATTAGAACAAACAGAACGCAGTGGTGTGAAGTACTTGAGTAAATGGACTTTGTTACTTTACTTACGGTAAGATTCTTTGGCTACTTTGTACTTGTTCTGAGTATCAAAAAATATAAGCAACTTTTCCTCTCTACTTGACTGATGCGCAACGAGACGCCATCTTTTTCTACCGCGTTTCATTTCTTGGGCTGACCAGGTGATATTGCCACCTGCAGGATGCTGAAGGTACTTGATGCAATTTATCAGCTAAATCATGTGAATATTATGAAATGAGACTGCACAAATAAGAGTTTCTTGTATTTCTAATTTATTGGTGTTTTTGTTTTGCCAAAGTAAAATACTCAAATTCTTTTCAAATTGGATACATTACGACTTTTACTCATGTCTTCTTGGATTGGATGACTTGTAACTAGTAACGGAGCAGTAATGAGTCTGTACTTTTACTCAAGTCTGATGTTCATCTACCACTGACAGCAAGTCCTCGCTTTGTTGGACCAAGCGTAAACTAAATAACAAAAGGCCTCCAAGTGCCAAAGTCAACATCTCAAAACATATCGGGAGAAAATGAACCCAGGAGGAGCTGAACTGTAAAGCTGATTCCGATTAAGTGTGTTATGAGGAGTTGGAGAAAGGAAAATAATTTGTGGGGAAAAAAAAAAATCCACAGCTATGGAAAAGGACAGCGGGTGTGATCTCCACAAACGTTCCAGAAATCAACTTTTCTGTAAAATCGTTCATGACCGTATCAGTTATACACAGACAGACACGGCTCTGTTAGGTGTTTGGATCAGCTTAGACACGTTTGCTTCATCATTCTCACGCACTGGAGAGGTCGACTCACCGATCTTCCTGTCGTTCCGCTCCACGTCGATGCAGAAGACCGGGACGCGCTCCTTCTTCCCCTCGTCGTCAAACAGGTCCACGTATGGGATGGAGATGGACCAGGCCGAGAGGTTCCGCGAGGTTCCCGGGGTCCCGGCGGCCTCCAGCGGACCCGGAGAGTCGTCCTCAAACACCATGGCCGCCTCTTCCACCTGACAATCACGCCATCCAATCACATCCCTCATACTCAGATTCACCCGCTGCCGTCGTTTCTTCTGTTCCTCTGTCGACTTGGACTGAGAAGCTTCTCAGCTGGAATGATCTTCAGTTCTAGACTTTATGTTGTGATCCAGGATTTTAGTACACGGGGCTACAAAACAACTCACCCACTCAATCCAATATTCTGGGTTTTAAGTCCAATATATTCAAGTTGTGTTTTAATTCACTTTCCATTGCTCTGACAGACGCTCAGAATCACATCACGTACAAATTGAAATGATATTTAGTATATAATTTTTGGAGTATTGGAGTAAGTTTGATTTGATCCTTATTTTTGCAGCGTTTTACTGATTTTGCAGTGAATTTGGCGATGGCAGAAACACAGAAAGACCGAATAACAATCTAGTGATGAAATGTGGCACATCTAATATTAAGGAAGGTAAACAAAAAGCGATATCATATTAATAATAATGCTAGTACTAATACAATTATGTTACTATTTTAAAGCCTCATTTCAAGACCCAAGGATGTCGTACAATAAATGAAGTTAAGCTTTGTTATTGTAAATCAATACATTTGTACCCTGATTTACTAAATAAATCCGTGCAGAGAGCCGCATTTTACATGTACTCCACCTAATCCGTGCCATGACTTCATAAATTCAGACTACATTTTTTAATAAATGATAAAATATTGGTAATAAATGTAATAAAAACATGTTAAATAGCAACTGTCCTTTTCCAGATGTTTATAAAATAATACATTAAAATGATCCAGCGGACAATCTCACACAAACGGTTACCGCCATCTTGAAATGACGTCATGCAAATCCCTGAGATTTACGCCGCTTGGTCACTGTTCTCGCGAGATTACGAACATCTTTGTGCGACGTCATTTCAAGATGGCGGCTCTTCGGGAGAGAGAGAGAGGGGGGAAAAAAAAATCAAATTCTATATTTCAGAAGCAAGATCTCTGAAATTAATAAGTGCTTAGTAGTTGTTTTTTGTTTATTTGACGCGCAAAAAAAGTTTAATTGACCGTTTTCCACACGTCTGGACTCTCATCTCCACGCATGATAGCGTAAGAACGACTTGTCCTATGAAATGATTTCGGAACTCGGGACGACATTTTCGTGGCGACGCATTTTAAGATTTTTGTTATCTGGGACATTCATAAGTCGGGGTACCACTAGATTAACAAACGATTTGTTAGTTGCGTCAAATGGTTTATGTGATTTCTTTTGGGCTTCAGGAAATAATGGAGAAGCTCTGTCACAGATGCCCGCGCGTCTCACCAGGTCGTCCTCGCCGTCGATCATGGCGTACTGCGGTGGCATGGCGCCCTCCATGGTGCTGCTCTTAAACACGCCCTTGATCTTGCTGCCGATGCGGCCGATGCCGAAGGACTCGCCGCGCTTAGACGTCATCCTGCGCACACACACACACACTGTTGGGTTCGTTTTCTCCTTAAGATGGATCTTGCTTCATCACAGAAATTAAACCACAGCACTTGCAAAGTCCCAGACCTTTTATTTTATTGCAGAGAGAAAGTCCGCTTAGGCAGTAGTGGAGCGGCTAGCTTCTTAGAGAAAAACCTGTCCTCCTTCCTTCCTTCTGTTCTGCTTAACTTGCGTCTTCCTTCTGAGTCTCTCTTACGTTTTCACAGTAATATCCAGGTGGTTTCGCAAACACATCAAAAGCACTTTCATAACACATCAAAAAGAGCTAGTCATCTCTTTAATGAGCGGTTTACGCCAGAGTCGCTAGGAACGGTCATCACGACCTCTGACCTCACTACTTGACTCACCTCCTCCCCTCTCTCTCTCTCTATCTCTCTCTGTCAGAAACATTCCATTCCTAAAGCTAGACACAACTTCAAGCAGTAAAACATCACGGTAAAGCAGCGTATGAGCGCGCATATTTACTTTACAAATGATAACTATCAATAATCATGGTATGCAGCAAAGCATAATGTAGCAGAAAAGCACAAACTCCATCACACACGCAGCTCACGCGCGGTAAAGACGTCACCGCAGACACGCGGAACACACGCATGCGCCTTGTGCCGAACCCGGACCAGGTTTCCCGCGCCCCGCCCGCTGTGAGGGGTCAGGGGTCAGACTGGTGCGGGATGAGCTCAAGCTGGGAGCCGCCTCCCCTTCGACTTACTTCCCACGAGCTACGCCCACTTTGACGGGCGAGGGCCTGGGGCGGATGGGCGGAGACCCGGAGGGGCGTGGCCACGCGAGGCGCTCGGCTCTGGACGGAGCGGGGAATGGAGACGCGTCAGCACGGATCACATACGTCACACATGGTCACGTGACACCGAAGCCAATGCGTTCTGAGGGGCGTGAGGATGCACATGCCGTGACCGCGCCCGCGCACACACACACACACACACACACTTACCGCAGGTCGTCCAGACTCAAGATCCTGGAAGGGCAGCACAGAGCGGTTAGACCAGTGAATAAAAATCATCAAACGCTAAACCGGTGTAGGTACCATATCGGCTCGGGTGCAAAATAATGATGACGTCACACCCCGATTACTCGGACCAAGCAGTATCAGAGTAAATGCACGACTGCATAGAAAACCTTTATTTATGCTGCGCAGTCTGGTTTCATTTGCCCATTTGCCGTTTTTCCATATTGACGACTATATTTAGTCATACTGATTATATATTATTATAAATAAAAGCAGCGTCATACAGTTATAAACATCAGGGTGTTTAAGTTGAGTGTAGATTTAACATTTGCTCGCAATGGTTATATTTGCCTTATTTTCCTTTTTTCTATCTTACAAGTCATCTTGCCATCTTCTTGCCAAAGTGCGACGTCATCAATAGTAAAAAATCGGGTATCATAATGTAAAATCAGGTACCATAGTTACACTATTTGATTGGCTGTAGTCGGCACGATGACGCGGAAGATAGTGATGGGTCCAGATATATCACGTGTAAGACGGCCATTGGTCTGGGCAAAATGCAAAGCTTTAAAAGCCTTAAGCTTTTTCCCCCCCCAATTTGCATAGCGGTTTTGCATTGGTCTCGAACTAAGAAAATCACTATAAAAATAAACTTTGATCTTGAACTTCAAATTGAGAACTTTCCGTTTGTGAGAAACTCGTACGTCGAAATTTCCCACAACAGCGCACAAGCGACGTATCAAACTTAGTTCTTTCCTCATGTTTGAAAAGACAAATGTAACCTTTGAAATCTAATGCTTGGACACTGTTTTTGATTATTAACAATTATTAACATTATTGGTATATCAATATGTAAAACCAACATGTGAGCAAATTAAACCAGACTGCACAGCATAAATAAACGTTTTCTACACATTTACTCACATAGTAATAATTATGGCAGACACAACAAACAATTACGTCAGACACACCTTACAATGTAAAAACAAAAAGGCATTATCAGTTATGAGTGCAAACAACTTGAGGTTTCAAAAGGAAAACAACAACACGACGAGCCGGAGAACATCTTGATGATACGCGGTTGGTCCGGTTGGTGTGACCGTGGTGTGATGTCATCACTAGTCGTTTACTAGCCATCGAGTCGCTTTTACACCCGAGCCATTTTGCCACCTACACTGGCAAAGGACGTGAAAGAAGTCTCGGACTGATTCCTCAGAGCGCATGAACATCACTCAGCAGGACATCATCAGAAGACACACAATCCATGTCTGGACCTTAATGACATCACAACTTCCCTTTAAGGAAATGTGTACGCATGAAACTCTTTAAACATTGCTTGTGTTGCTTTTGTTTAACAAAACGACAATTGTTTTGGTTCTGTGACGAGTCAAAGTGCTATTTATCCTTGTTAATAATTGTAATAGTAACACAATTAAAATCATAATAAAAACTATTGTAAAAACTAAAACGCATCAAAACAAAACTATGAA
>MU204386.1:1221153-1241143 GCA_017309775.1 Paedocypris sp. Pulau Singkep
TTGTTGTTGTTGTTGTTGTTGTTGTTGTTTAAGAAAACAAGAAAAGTAATGAGAATCTTTCACTATTCGAAGACAATTATGCGACACTTTCCCAAACGACATTCGGCGATGAGACGAGCGGTTGTGTCGGTGTTAAGCGCATGAGCAGCTCGTGTGATGTGGGTTGTTTCTCTCACCTGACGGAAGGTTCCACGACACAAACAACACGCCGCCGTGTCACATGTCCGCACCGCTCGTGGATTTCATATCAGACGATTATCGATCATTAACGGAGACGCACTTCCGGGTGCACGTGACGCAATTCTTCTTCTTTTATTGTCTTGGGACAGTTTGCATCTATTACATCGCATTACCGCCCTCTAGTGGTTGTATATTTACATCCGATTTACATTTTCCTTCTCTTGTCTTATTTCTGTACTGTATTCGGCTCCTGTGTTTACCACATATTTAAAAATGTCCTTGCCTCGTTTGCTCTCTATTCTTCTTTCATTATGTCTTTACTTGTTTTTCCAATCATCCCATCCTATTTTAGATCTTCCATCATTTCTATTTGTCTCTCATACCTTCTACAGTTTAATATGATGTGATCTATCGCCGTGAGCCAATTCCAAACTTTTCCATTAGAAACGGTTTCTAATTAATATTTGGAGAAAGAAAAACGAAACTACAATTACTCTAACTAAAATATATACTTTCATAATCCACCAATAGTTCATATATTATTTACCGAAAATCAAATTCTATTTTTAAGCACAGCCAGTATCACCGTTTCTTGAATGCCTATATTTAATTTGAACATCAAATCATCATACGCACTGTAGACGTTAGACATGTAATAATAATTATAATCCGCTAGGTGGTAGTACCGAGTTGTTAGAGAACCGTTATTTGTCTCCGCATAAGGTTTTTGAAGCTTGTCCACTAAACTGTAAGTGCCTCGATGTTTTACACACCACACCACTGACAAACTTGTGCTTTTACACCTATAAACCTTTTCAACGTGTGTTTCATTTACAAAAGCCGCACGAACTAATTTTACTATTACTAATGATTTAATACACAGTTGACTGTCTGTTTCGAACGATACAAAATCATACATTTCGTACGAATTAAACATTAGCTAATGTACTTTCAAATCAATAATAATTCGCATTACAGCACATCATTTTATCAATACAACATTGTTATTATTTATGCAAAAGTCGGTCTGACGTTTCGTACTGACCGCGATTTTCTTACAATTCCCGAACTGTCCGCAAGGTGGCGGAAAAGCGCCAGACATCACGCGCGGACAGAACAGCGTCTCACACACAGCTCACTCCAGTGAGCAGGTTCGACTTTATTTTGTAAAAAAAAAAAATGCAGTTGTACGGCATTACAAGGCCAAAGAAACCAGCTGCAGTCTGAAGGGTTTAATGCTCGACGCAGGTCAAGCTCAGGTAACGACGACGGTTTACCGACACGGAAGGGAAAAGCAACACCTCACGATGTCAATACCTATGAGTTTACTTTGATATTTACATTTTCAACCGCTGGAGGTTAACATCAATACGCGAATGTCTCACATAATATCTTCACGAGCACAATCACCGATGAGATCGCAAACGGCTATTTGTATACGTGTCTGTGACGCGATCCACGGACGAAACAAACGACACCGAATCGCCTTTTACACTCACAGATTTGACACGTTTTCAATCGAGATAGAAAAGTCAGATAGGAAGAATTGTGTTTGCTTGGTGTGTGACAGGCGACGGATGAACTTACAAATGGCGGGAACACGATTTCCTCAAGTACGACGAGAAGTGGCCACTGTCTTTTTAAAAAGCTATATAATCTTACATTTCGTACGAATTAAAGATTTGCTAATGTATTTTTAAAGCAATACTAATTCGTGTTACAGCGTAAAAAGAGCGTGCATGTTAATTTTATGAATACATTTTTATATATGTAAAATGAGTGTAAAAACACACTTCTCGTCGTACTTGAGTAAATCGTGTTCCCGCCATTTGCAAGTCCATCCGTCGCCTGTCACACACCAAGCAAGCACAATTTACCAGAGAATTCACAACACAAACGTACGTGGAACGCACATGTTTCAGTTCGATTAAAAAGCTGTAGCCCCTTTTTCCCATAGGATTTTTCCGTTTGGAAACAAAAGAAAAATTCCAAAGTATAAAAATATAGTCCTACAACGCCACATCCAGACATCTGGGGTGGACGGACTTTGAGGGGGGACGACGGCGTTTGGCACTTCAGTGATGGAGTGTCTTTATAGAGTCTTTGCGTTGGTCTTGAACTAAGAAAAGCGCTAAATAAATAAACTTGAACTTGAAGGTGGTCAACACTCCATCCACCTGGCGACTCGAGCAGCTCTGCGTTCCCCACACCAACTCCCTCCTGGAGTTCACTTTGTTCCTGGAAAAGAAAGGGTGGCGGGGGGGAATCACACGGCTTCGGCCGAGGTCTCCGCCGAGACGGACATGGTCAGCTTGGCTATCTTCACAGTGGTCTTGACGCAGGCGCGGCCGGCCGCCACCTGCTGGTTCCTCTGACAGTCCGACTCCAGGCTGTTGTCCAGCTGCAGGGTGGCGGTGGAGACGCTCCGGCAGCCCCGGCAGGTGGTCAGGAAGGCCCGGCGGAGGTCCTTGCTCCTCAGAGCGTAGATGATGGGGTTGACGGTGGAGTTGAGCAGGCAGAGCATGCTGCAGAAGGCAAACACCGTCTTGATGTTGTCGTCCATCCTCCAGAACAGGTCGTAGACCATGATGGCCAGCAGCGGCCCCCAGCAGACCACCAGCACCGCCAGGATCAGCACCAGCGTCTTGGCCAGGCGGATGTCCATGCGGGCCTGGTCGGGCCGCGGAGCCTGGACCTTGGTGCCGTCGGAGGCGTGGACCACCAGGCTCTTCTGCGAGGTCCTGCGCAGCATCCTGACGGCGTGGTGGTGCGCCTTCCACAGGATGTACATGTAGGCGTAGACGATGAAGACGAGGAGGACGCTGGTGACGCCGATCCAGAACATCAGGTAGTTCTCGTCGATGAGCGGGAAGATGTCGGAGCAGGCCGAGTTCAGACGCTTGCAGTTCCAGCCCAGCAGCGGCAGCACGGCGATGGCCACCGACACCGCCCACATCACGCAGAAGGCGATCACGGCTCGCGTGCGCGTCACGATGCGGCGGTACGCCAGCGGCCGGTGGATGGAGACGTAGCGGTCGATGGCGGTGAGGAAGAGGCTGCCCACCGAGGCGGTGAAGGAGGCCGTCACCCCGCCCAGCTTGAACAGGAAGACGTCGGGACTGTCCTTGCGGTGGAACACGTGGAAGTCCAGGAAGCTGTAGACGAAGATGACGCTGCCCAGCAGGTCGGCGATGGCCAGGCTGCCGATGAAGTGGTAGGACGGCCTGCAGCGGAGGGTGCGGGAGCGCAGGATGACGCACAGCACCAGCAGGTTCTCCAGCACCGTGAAGGCCCCCAGCGTGAGGGACAGCACCGCCACCGCCAGCTGCTGACTGGGCGTCAGGATCATGAAGCACTCCATGTCCATGAAGTTCTCGCCGCACTGCAGGCTGCTGCTCTCGTTGCCCGGCAGCTCCGAGCCGTTGGTGGGGTAGAAGGGGATTCCTCGCAGGAGCAGCTCCTCGTCCGGTCCCGCTCCATCCCTGAAGGCGCTCCTCCGGTAGACGGACAAGGGCTTCCGCGGGGAATCCACCTCGTTGGGGCCCAGGAACTGCAGGCCGGAGGTGATGGTCCGGAAGGTGGTCTCGGCCACGCCGTCCAGCACCGACCTGACGTGGGACTTTGCGGCGGGGAACGGCATGGTCACGGGTGTCCTCCAGCAAACCTAGGGGAGGACATGCACAGCACGTTTGAGGAGGACAAACCTGGAAGACATGCACAGCACGTTTGAGGAGGACAAACCTACAAACCTAGTGGAGGAAATTCACAGCAGGTTTGTGGAGGACAAACCTACAAACCTAGTGGAGGAAAGTTTGTGGAGGACAAACCTAGTGGATGAAAACCACAGCAGTTTGTGGAGGACAAACCTACAAACCTAGTGGAGGAAATTTTGTGGAGGACAAACCTACAAACCTAGTGGAGGAAATTCACAGCACGTTTGTTGTAACTGTTTGTCGTTTATGTTTTAATTTTGAATGTGCAAAGTTATCCATTGCATTGAATTGAATTGAAAAATCCTTTATTATGTAATATATATTGTTATGAAGGTGTATTGTTTGGTTACCTCGTTGGTGTACGTGGGTACCTTGCTTTGCTTTGTATTATTTTGGGTGTGAGCTTCGTGCGGTGATGGTGCAAGAAAGTTTCCTTTTGATGTATAAGGCCAATGCGGTATGTGTCTGTCACGTTGTTTGTAATTGTTTGTGTTTGCATTTAGTTAATTTTGTCGTTTTGTATTTCATAGTTCTGACGGCATTGTTTAGACAGCATTGGATAAATGTCTGTGAAAACCCAAAGAACGAGTTGAGTCAGCGATGTAAAGTTCAAAAGGAGCAACATTTGTTCACACCCAGATAACCCACCACACCAAAGTCTGGAGACGCTCGACTGCGCGCGGGAATAAACGGCGACTCAGACCGGCTTAAAACCTAGAACATCTTCTCGTTCTTTCGCGCATGGATGGCCACCTAGGGATTATTACTCTAAGAGACGGGCTTTGAATAATTGATACCAACATCTGGCAGACCTCAGTTGAAGACAGCAGAGGACTTGGAGCTATTTCTTCACATCATTGGTCCTCACGCACATGCACGCGCACGTAAAGAATAATGCTGTGATTAGTGGTGGATCCGAGAGAAAAGCGCGCGCACGCAAACCAACGCGTCCGGGAATAAATTGAGATCAAAAGGCGAGTCAAAACTATTTTCATCTCCACGTTTCATCCACAGGTTCGCGCATGAAGTTTCGCCCAGCGACACGTGAATTCGGCTGAACTCCCGGAGGAACCGATGCTTTTAATATTTAATAGAGACCGAACACGTTCCGTTGCGCAACATGCCGGGACACCTGCGTTCCGGCGCAGAAACGAAGGAGGAAAATATCAAAAGTGAAAGTTGTACAAGGATTTACCTTCACATAGTTGAGCGCTGCAGGTGCTGCCTCCAGATGAAGATGCTGAGCTCCAGCTCCTCAGGGCGAGAGAGAGTGATGGAGGGAGAGAGAGAGAGAGAGTGATGGAGAGAGAGAGAGAGTTCAGACACGCTGTCTCTGGGTTTGCAGGTTTGTAGGGAATAAGACGTTCTTCTGCTCGGAGCGCGTCATATAGGCGGTGACGCAGCGGGGTCACGTGACCGCCCACATACCGAGCATCTTTAATATCAAACACGAGTTGCGCGTGTGTGCTGCTGTACAGTCTCCTCGCGGGATCTGGTGCCTTTTTAGCTCAATACCCGTGTTTTGTTTAAACCTAGTTTTTTTTTTAATGAATAAGCGTTTCCATAAAAAAAACAACCAATAATACAATTCACACTTTGAAGACAGTATAATTCAAATTGGAAATTTACAAAGAGATGTACGAGGAATACATTGAGACGGTATGAGAGAAAAAAAGAATAGAAAGAATAAGGGGAGTGTGAGGGTAAGTGATGGACAGAGGATTAGGGAGGAAAACAAGCAGGGTGACAGAAAAATCAAAGAGAGTTTGAGAGGGAGAATAGAGAGAAAGTGAGATGCAGAGAGAGAGAGAGAGGGATGAGTCATGATGAGAAAGGCACAAAGATTGAGAGGAGGGGTAGAAAAAGTGAGAGATAGCGAAAGGGAGCACAAGAGAGTGTGAGACAAAGAAAGAAATATAGAAAAAGAAAAGGGGTTTTAAGAGGGGGGCTATTGAAAAAGAAAGTGGATAAGATAGAGAGAAGGAGAGACTCATAAGGAAAGAGAATAAGTGAGATAAAAAGAAAGAGATGGTGGAGTGACAGAGATAAGTGTGGAGGGGGTGATGAGAAAATCAGAAAGATTGAGAGGAGGGATAGAAAAATGGAGAGATAGCTAAAGGAAACACGGGAGAGATACAATAAATAAATCAACCAATATAGAAAAAGAAAATGTGGATTAAAATAAGACAACCGTGATTAGAGACCAAGAGAGAGAGATTCAAAAGAAGAGATGTAGGGAGGGAGAGAAACAGATAGAGATGGTATGCGACACACACACACACACACACACACACAGAAAGAGAGATTGATTCAGATTCAGAGACAAAGAGAAAAAAAATGGGCTGTATAAGAGAGCAAGAGAAAACAATATTCTGACACGGATGGAGAGAGAACAGAGGAGTAATGAAAGAGTGGAGGATAGAGAAAGGGGATGAGAAACAGAGAGGGAACGGGTGCAGGGAAAAAGAGAGAGCGAGCAACATGGTGAAGTGAGAGAAACGGGAGAAAACGCCTGGGTGACGTCCGGAGATGGAGAAAAAAAGAGGGAGTGAGAAAGAGTGCGAGACATTTCACGAGTGAGAAAAGGAGTAGAAAAAGAGAGATACAGAGAAGGCGACAGCGAAATGGACAGAGAGATGTTATTGCGCAAGCGCGTCACAGTTTCTCACCGTTCTTTTCGTAGTTACTTCACGAAGTTTTTTCGTTTTTCTTTTCTCTGCTTTTTTACAAGTCTTTCCCTCTCTAATCATTGCGATTTGAGAGAGTGTTCGTCTTAGTTTTCGCCACCGGATTACGTTTTTCAACCAAGCAATTCCCACAGAGGGGATGAGTAGAGTTTCTTCAATGGTTGAGATATGGTCAGGGTGGCTTGAGATGACCTTCCTGGTGGCCTGTGTCCAGATCTGGACGTGTGAGTGGGACGAGGATGAAGGAGCTTGACGTCTCATCACTGCTCTTCACTGTCAGATGCTCAGGAAGGAAGGAAGGAATGACCTGATGATGCCCAAGACCACACCAGCTGTGGGAAGCCTGACTCACATCAACTCCAGCGAGAAGGTGAGAGGAAAAAAAACGAGATGGACAGAATGTGTGTGTGTGTGAGAAGACGAGACATGTGAAAAAGAAAACATCTGATATAGAGACGCAGGGGAGACTTGAAGAGGATGTATAGAGAACAAGACGACATGAAATGAAATATAGAGACATAAGGTGGAGACCGAGAAAAAGAGGAATAGATTGAACCAGAAATAATAAGAGATAAATAAAGAGACAGTGGGGAGAAATAAGAGGATAAACGAGGGGATAACAGAGATAAGTGACAAAAGAGAGATACAAAGAGAGACGGGGGGAAATAATATATAGATGGTGAGGAAAGAGAGAGGGATATTAGAAGCTAGGAGGATAGAGGAAGAGAGAAAGGCTGAACGACAGGGGAGAGAAGGACAAAAAAAGAAGAGAAAAAAAACGAAAGGTGGAGACGGAGGAGACAAAAAAGAGAGCAGAGAGAGAGAGAGAGAGAGAGAGAGAGAGGCATGGAGACAAACAGAATAAAGGGATTCATAGACAGATAGAGCAAAAGAGAAGAGAGAGGGACGGAACACCCAAGATCAGCTCAGCCAATCACAGGTTGAGACCATTATTCAAATTTGGATTTTATGACAATTTGATATTTTTTCTAAGGTGGATTTTTGTGGTGAGTTTGTCATTATGGCCACTAGGGACATTATCGAAACGATATTTATGGCACGTGTTTGTGCATTTCTTAAATAATTTGATTTTTATTTCTGACAGCAACCCTCGTTTAAAACCGAACGTATTCCAGCGCAGACCGCCGACCTCCACGTGACCTCTGACCTCATGGTGACCTCACTCACTCAATTATTCAAACCACAAGTGATTCATGCGGCTCAAATCCACCAGTCTGGATCCGTCATGTTCTGCGTGATGGAAATATGAGCGGACAGTGAGAACAACAGCATCGCAAAAATTATTCAATCCAACAAAAAAACAGAAAAAATATTTACACCCCCAGAGTATCATAAACAGTGTTGCTTATCTTACATAGTTGCAAATATTCTTCTAATTAAAAGAATGAGAAACTAAAAAAAGAGTGAGAAAAAAAGAAAGTCTAGAGAAGGGTTAAAAAATTAAATAAAATGAAATAAAATGGAAAGGAAAGGAAAAGTGAAACAGAAATAAAGAGAACAGGAAGAGAAGAAGAGACATGGAGAACAGAGAGAGATAAGACGAAGGAAACACCCGGGATCTGCTCAGCCCCTCCCACATCTCTCCCGCCCTTTATTTCCTGCGTTCTCACTGGCTGTGTTGTCCATCAGTCAGCTGACAGCCAATCAGCTTGCAGCGGCTCATGTATAAGTCATCCAATACCATCCTTCTATTCATATTGATTTTGCTTTGTCTTGGTTTGATTCGGCTCCAAATTGCTTTTCTAACGCTATTCTTCTTTTTGTTTGACGAGACACTAGATGAAAAAAAGTGAGTAAAATGACTGAAACGTAAAAAAAAAAAAATGGGGGGAAGGGAAAAAAGTGGGCGAGTGAGAGAGGAGAGATAGAACGTGGTAGGACCATATAAAACACCAATTACTGACCAATCAAAAACCACGTGACCAATCAGCAAGCAGCATTAGGGTCGGATTCAACATTTATTGCTTTAATATCTAGCTTGTTTGTTTCTTAACCCTCAAAAGACAAATAAACCCAAAGATGAAGGAAAGACGAAAGCAAATTCAACAAGAACGTCGCAAAAAGCACGACGACGATGAGGAGGAGGAGGAGGAGGAGCCCCAATCAAACGCCAAAAACCTTGAGAAAATGTCCGTTTCTGGTCATTCGGAGCTTTTCCAACCAAACAGAAATGGAGAGGAGCGTCACTGCAGCTCGGGGTGGGCGGAGCTCAGGCGCTGGCGTTGTGGGCGTGGCTGGGTCTCTTTGGTGGGGGAGGCGGCATGAGCTCGGAGTCGGCCGGATGCTTGTGCGACTCTCCACATCGGGCCAGGAACTCAAACAGAATCTCCTTGGTGACGGGATGCTGGATGCTGTTGCACACGGCTGCGGAAACACACACACACACACACACACACCTTTCACCAAAGAGTACGGTGGGAAAAAAATATCTTTTTTTAATTTCAAAATTTTTTAATATCGTATTTACGCTTTAATTTTAGTGGCTCAAAAACTAGGGGCGGTGCTTATAATCGCCGATTTCAATTATGATCACACTAATATTTACTTGGCACATTGCTATTTTTTTATAAAAATAAAAAACATTAGAATCCTGTGAGCTGTGATTAGTTAGACTTAGAATAGAAATGCATTATGATTGAAGCTTAAACACAATACGAGGTTAAACTGTAGCTGGTGTTTGTGTAGTGCAGTACTAGAGTAATATTATTCCCCATTTCACCTTCAATGAAAATATTATTTGCGCAATAAATTGAATGAAAACGAATGTGCGACACGACCTCGGCGACGGAACGAGACGTTAAATTGCTTCAACACAAACGACTCGCGCTCGACGTCTCACGGGTTGTTTCATAACGCTGCTTCTCTTCTCTTTTCCTACATCCTTCACTTTTCCTGCCTCAGATTGACGCTGTTCTCGTGAAAATGAGAGGAAACACGACAGACCAGTCACATGACGCTCTAACGTCCAATATTTCTTATGCAATATGGGAGTAAGTTTATTAATAATTTATTCCAACAATTATATTCTCCTCATCGCTCTTACTGCTTCCTGTCCAATCTGATTTGGTCAATTTAGTGTTGCCATGCCAAACTAATCTGAGAGGCGGATGGAGTGTCGACGTTAGAAGCTTTTCAACTGCTGCCTCAGCCAATCAAACGCCAGTGTTTATTCACAGCGCCATCTAGTGACTCACATCAGCGTTTTATTCTAACGTTTTCTTTTCCCGACAGCACACAAAAAAACGATGTTCATGTTGGTGGCTAGATGGCGCTGTGAAATTTTTTTGTTGTTGGTTTCGTTGTTTTATCTAAGATACGAAATAAATATGATAAATGTATTTTCTCGATTCCCAGGGAATTTGTTGAATTGCAAAAATTGTAATGAATTGGTTGTCACTTTGGACATCTGCTAAGCGTCTGCTAAATGACTAGCATAAAATACTTATGAAAATAAAATACTTATACTTACTAATGTCATTGTAATTCTGTAATGAAGAAGAATAAAGGAATTGTATTCTACTCTATATACTTCAGTGCGACATTGCTCAATATACGGATTAGTTTTCTAAACCTCTTAATCAACCTTTTTTGGTTTATTTGATGTACGTGAGGATGAAACAACAGTTTTTTACACTTCTGGACCGTCTCATCCATGCACGCTGGCGGTAAAGACGTGTTCGTTTTGTGTATCGGAAATTTTTCGCAACTCGGGATGAAAGTTTTGCGGCGACGAATTTCGTTTTTTTGATTTTTCATTAGAAAGGACTTTCGTAAGTCGTACTTCAAATACTTGAGCGAAACATTGCTCAAAATACAAATTTGTTTTCTAAATCTCTTCTTCCATGTCTGCGTCATGGGGAGCTGAAGCCTGGCCTCGCAGGGCCTGACGGAATTCAAAACGCTGACAGGAAAAACGTTGTAAAAAACAAAGTGATGTACCGTATTCACGTGACTATAAGCATGTCCCCTTTTTCAGGGACAAAATAAATACATTTTATTTTTGTTTCTGGCTAAATTACGTTCATTTTCTCTTTAAAATACTATTTTTCCTTTATTTAACAAACCTAAATTGTGACTCGTATCACTTCAATGTTGTTTTACAATAATAAAACGACAATCTATTCTAGCGTTGGAAACTACACCTCCCATCATGCTTTGCTGCTCACTGCTTCCCATGAGGCTTTGCGCTAAGAGAGCGGAGAGTAAAGCTGAGTGAGCTGGTTTGTGTTGGACGTAAACATTAGAACAGTGGTGTTTTTCTCTGTGCAGCAGACAGAGACATTACACTGTGTTTGACTCGCTGTTCTTCCTTCTCAACTGTTTCCTGTTTGATTCGAAGCTTTTGTAGCTGCTGGTCTCTGTTTTCAAGCGCTAGCCCGTTAGCCTTTAGCACGACGATCTACCGGATACAATATGGTCTGGCTGTTCAAATATTAATTATTGTTTTTCGTTTAATCTGACGTCCTCCAGTGTTATTTTTTCCTCGTTAAGTGTCGCGACGTTTCAAATGTTTCTTTTATTTCTGTCATCGAGCTAAAAAAAAATTCATAAGCACGTCTGCCTCCAGAAACATTATTTAAAGAAACAAGCGCTTAAATTCACGTAAATATTTGAAATCGCAGATTATGAGTTAATGAGCCGCTAAATTACAAAAAAAAAAAAAAAAACAGGTGCTTATATTCAGGCATTTACTACTTCTTCAAATCAAATCCCTGGAAACTCCAGAAATAAACGCATTAGTCGCGGGCGCGCGGCGGTATGAAAATAGCTGGGCAGCAGCGGCGGGATTGATCTGATGTCACACCCCCCCCACACGCATGTGAGGCGGCAGACGGCGAGCTAAAGAAAGCTCTTACCCATGGCCGTGTCGTAGGAGTTGGGGAAACTCTTGTCCACCCGCTGCCGCATGAAGACCCACGTGTTGTTGACGAAGGTGCACTCGATGATTTTATTGTCGTACTGCTTCAGATCCTTCGAGACCTGGAGAGAAACAGACAATCAGCTGGTGCGGTGAATCTTCCGCCACTGTTCTGGATTACCTCTCGTGTTCTTGTATCCTCGTATTAAATCAATCTTTAGATCGAGGAGTCGGAATCTAATCTTTAGCTTCACGAGAACATGAGGAGATTTGACGGAATGAATCAGAAACAGAAATTGTATTGGCCAAGTTGCGAATTACAACAAGGAATTGAGTTTGGTTTGACTCCGTCTTTTCCCTCTTTAACATGTATTCGCATAAATATATAAATATAAGAAGAAAACAAAAACAGTGACATGAAATGAGTGAAACATAAATAAATAATGTTATTGCACATTCTTGCGTATGTATTGTATGTAGTAATGGCGTAGGTTTCCACACGTGATCATGAGCAGTTGTGTAAAGTACTTGAGTAAATAGACTTACCTGGGTATTTTTTTTGGCTGTTTTGTACTTGTACTTGTATCAAAAACAGAAGCAACTTTGACTTTCTACTCCACTACATTTGTGATTGAGTATCTGTACTCTTTACTCCACTACATTTGAACGGACACTTACTCGTTAGATTGTGATTGTGCACAATGTGAAATGGGCAACTTTTTCTACCGCAGTTAATTTATTGGTTGGACGAGGTGATAAGATAAGATACTTTATTAATCAATCTAGGGGAAATTATTGTGTTATACAGCCACAAAAAAGAGAAAGAAAGAAGTTTTTACAGAAACAAATAAAGACAATTTAAATGGCAACAGTGAAGGCAAAAATGCAAATAGCAAAGAGAACAAAAGAAAGAAACAACAATAAACCGATTTAAAAATTATGGTGCAATTGTGACGAGACAAAAATATTATGTGCAATTTTTGTGCACATCTATAATGTGTGATATCGCCATCTGCAGGATGTTGGAGGTACTGGATGATATTTATCAGCTAAATCACGTGAGTTAGCGGTTGCACTTTTGGCACATTTGAGTTTGACTGAGACTTTTTGATCTTGTTTTTTCTATTTTGTTCTGCCATTTAGAAACCTTGAAACATTTGAGGTATTAAATGTCATTCTTATATTAGGAAATAAAACCTCATGAATAAAAGTTTCACGTTTTTCACATTTCACATTCCTGAATTCAGTTAGGGTAAAACACGTAAGTTCTGACAATCTCACTTTACTTTTAGAATTAGACACTATACGACTTCACAATCCGGGAAATTGAATCGAATACGACAAATGAAATACACTTTGCAGTGTTTTTGACGATCAAAAGTTGTTAAATTATCGTATAAAATAAAATATGTAATATATATCTTCAGCGGTTGGTTGACTTTGTTCACAATAACTAAGTTCTTTTAAAATCAGATACTTTACAACTTCACTACTCAGGAATTTGAGTCGAAAAACAACTAAATAAAGACGCTCTGCAATGTTTTTAACAATGTTTAACCAAAGTCGTTAAATTATCGTGAAGATTAAATAAATTATGTAAATTCACATCTTCAATACTTCCTGTTTGGCTCCGTGTTGGAGGAAGTTTTAGCGCTTAGGTGACTTTGTTCACAATACTTAAGTTATTTCAGTATTGGATTCGTTACGACTTCACCACCCTGGAAATCGAATCAGAAAACGACTTTGTTCACAATACAGTACTTAAGTTCTTTTTAAAATTGGATACGTCACAACCTCATCACCCAGGAAATCAAACGGAAAACCAACAAAAGAAATACACGTTGCAATGTCTTTGACAATGTCTAACCAAAGTCGTTAATCGCAATATTTTCACAACTATTGGGAAAATGGGCAGCTACGACAGCCCCTCGTACTCCAACCCCGAATAAAAGAGCGGCAGGCAAACGACAGCGGGTTCTCAGCGAGAGAGACTCTCACATTTACATTGGGATTCCATTTCATTCCGACGCTTTGTGTTGCCAGTCACGCTCCGTTCACAGTAAACAAAGCAAACAACACCGGCCTCAGCTTGTGGTGAGGAGATGAAGCGCTGGTGCGTGGCAGGTTGAGGACGCGTGTGCGCCATCCATCACCAGCAGACCCGCGCCAATCCTTCTGCCACCTCTTATGTTTAAAAACATGCCCAATTGAAATGAAACGTTACCATTTTGGGGGAAAGTTTTGTGGTAAAAAATGAACATAACGTTTTAGCAGACCTTACTGACATTACAGTGATCGCTCGTTTACCGCGGCAGATACGTTCCAAGCCCGACCGCGATAGGTGAAAATCCGCGAATAGAGTCACAACACTTAGTATTTATTTACCACGTATTCAGGCTGAATATGAATGAATCCGCGAATAGAGGTAATAAAGAAAAAAAAAACAGCGAAACAGTGAATCCGCGATAGTCGAACCGTGAAGTAGCGAGGGATCACTGTATAGGCAAAATTTGTATTCCATCTTTATTTAAAGTACGAAATTAGAATCTGCCGTTCTTCTTCTTTTAAAGTGTGTTTTAGTTGAGCAAAGTGTTCAAAGGCGTGAACACTGCAACAATAAAGGTGCTGATGCTTCCCACAATCAGACCTGGATCATAGTGATCACACGCTGTTTATTCACACACTCACTTTATTCATCTGTCTCTCTCTCTCTCTCTCTCAGAGTCTGTCAATCAAAAGTCGTGTTAAACCCGACACAGAGCGGCAGAACCGTTTCGCATTTGTGAAACTCAAGCATTTTCAAGGATTTCACCTCCTGTTTCAAGCTCCGCCCCTCCTGTGCCCAACAAGGGTCGTGTTGGGAAATGGGACGTGAATTGGCTGGTTTCGGGCACTTGGTCGTTTTTTTTTTTCCGTGCTTGTTTTGTGGAGCTGCGAGATGAATGCGGAAAACGACAGCGCAATTTTCCGTCCGTTTGGTGCGACGTGATGTGAAGCGCGAGTGTTTGCTGCGTTCGCTCTGGACTCAGATCCCAGCGCCGGCCCGGGTGGCATCAGATGGGCGGACGCTCCTCAGAAAACACTGAGTCACTCACTCAAACGACTAATAAAAGAATCCTTCGTGAGGAAACTAGACCCAGTGTCGATTTAGTTGCCATCAAAAACGAATTCGCTTTACTTGACAGTCATTTACTGTAGCGGACTGTCAGGTAAAGTTTATTCTTTTTCGAATAAATCAAAAATGACATGTGTCGATCAATCCATCAATATGAATCAAATGTTCATTTACTTTCAAAAGCTCTTCTTTCATTTCTCGGTCACGGGGAGCTGGAGACAATTTCGCAGGGTTCCTACACTTTCTGAAAGTTTAAATTCAAGCACTTTCAAGGTTGATTTGCTCGAGTTTTTCCAGCATCAGGCAGTTGTGGTGACATTTATATTTCAAATGATGCCTAAACACAATCAGAATGAAACACTACCATTCCGGGGGAAAGTTTTGTGGCGTTGGTGGAAAAATTGGTCATTCGTTTTACACTACACAAGCGTAAAAGCAGAACACACATACAGCTGATTTGATTAGAACAAATATAATTAGAAAATGACCAAGTCAAATTGTTTCTTTTTTTATCAATCCAGCATGCATAAATCTACATAAATGGTTAAAATGAGCTTTTACGATTAAAATATTCAGACAAAACTTTAAAACAGGAATAATTGCAATGTATGTTTTACTCAATTTGCCAATAATAATCTTCATTTTCCATCAGTGGAGATGTTCCTTCATTGTACTAAAGAAGGTGAATATCATTTATATCTTTCTGATTAGACAACATCATGATCACGTTAGTCACAATAGTGCAAAATACATCTAACATTTTAGGCAGAATTTGTATTCTAACTTTATTTAAAGTACGAAATTATAATCTGCCATTCTTCTCCATTTAAAGTGTGTTTAAGTTGAGCAAAGTGTAACAAAGGCGTGAACACTGCAACAATAAAGGTGCTGATGCTTCCCACAATCAGACCTGGACACACCCCTTTTATTGTTGGCCGACCAATCAACACACAGGCGTACGCACACCCATCTAGACACTCAATTCCCCATAAACACGTGTTTGAGAGCCGGACAAAATAAAGCAGAAAGACCTGAAACTGGGTCTGCCCACTAGAGGAAGAAAGCAGCCGACGTTTCCTGGAGTCATTAAAAGCGGATGGTGGCGACGAGTGGGCGTGACTAAGTTTCGCCGCGCGGACGGATGAGGTGTTGGCGAGATCTGATGGCGACTTTGGCTCACCTTCATTTGTGCAAAGGGCCTGTCGTAGCTCCCCACGTACAGCAGACCCACCGTCTGCGTGAGCATCCTGCAGAAAGAGCCAGAGGAAGAGCCAATTACATCGCACATCCGGGGAAATCACACAGACGAACGGATCTGGAGGATTCGCTGTCTGTGAAAACTCGAGACTCGAGAAAAGAGTCCAGAATAGAAATGATGGACGGACAATATTCACGCCTGGTGATTTAAATCTAATCTGTTCTAATGATGTGACATAAGATCTAGGGATGCGCGATATTGAAAAAAATATGCGATATTGCTGTTGAATGTTGTGATAACGATATTGCTTGCGATTAAACATATTCCCATCTAAAAAGTAAAACTACTGATGAGTAAAATGATGCCAAAATAAACAGGCAATATGTTTTCAATCAAATTTAGCTTAGGAGGAGGCAAACATTAAGACTAAAAACCTCAGCAGATATATTGATTTATGATTATTACCAATATACTTGCAAAGATGAAATGCATCGCTCTCAAACGTTACATTTTATTCACATACAGTATAAACACACAATCATCAAGATCAACATGAGCATCTTTTAAACAAAACGTGTCCCTGCCTTTCCTGCTTTTAAATACTAATAAATGATGCAAAATATTAAACAAAGTGTTCAGGCCTTATAACCGTACAATCACTTTCTTAAAATGAAAATCTTAAACGAAATTTGTCCTTGTCTTTTTTTTTTTTTTTAATAAGACAAAATGGTTTTATTTCGGATATTTTTAAACGCATTCAGCCATGCTTGTTTATTGCAAATAAACCACTTTTGCATTGATCCGCCAGGTCAATTAACTTTGCGATATTTTTAACTGTTTGCGATACGGGTATCGCGAATCCTATTATCGCTATAACGATATTTTTTTTGATATATCGTGCATCCCTAAAAAGATCATTCAAATATTACAACACATACAGTATACCCAACTGATTTTACACCATAATAGTCATCTTGTAATGGAATGAATTCTTCTATCAATCTGGACACACATCTTATGTCATTCCCCACACGTGTCGTTTGTCAATCGCCACGCAAATTATTCGTCATTTACAAAACACATTTGTGACATGCTTTTTTTTTGTTATTTTGACCGACATTATTAGTCAATGGTGAAACGCATCATTTGTCTTTTGCAACATGCATCATTTGTCAATTATGGCATGCATCGCTTGTATTTACAACGTGCATCATTTGGTACTTTCATCATTTGTGACACGTGTCAATTGTCATTTATCGCATGCATCATTTGTCATTTGCGACATGCATCATCCATCATTTGTGACATGTATCATTTGTGAGATGCATTATTTGTGACATGCATTATTTGTCATATGCGTCATTTGCGACATTCACCATTTTCGACATGCATCATTCATCATTTGCGACATGAATCATTTGCAACATGTATCATTTGTGACATTGAGGAATGCATCATTCGCATTAATGTCTGGATTTAATCACATGTCATTTGCGACATGCATCATCCGTCATTTGCGACATGAATCATTTGTGACATTGAGACATGCGACATGCATTATTTGTCATTTGTAACATCAATCATTTGTCATTTGCGACATGCATCATTTGTGACATGCATCGTCCGTCATTTGCAACGTGTATCATTTGTGAAATTGAGACATGCATCATTTGCATTAATGTTTGGATTTAATCATTTGTCATTTGTGACATCAGTCATTTGTGACATCAGTCATTTGTGACATCAGTCATTTGTGACATGCATCGTCCGTCATTTGCAACGTGTATCATTTGTGAAATTGAGACATGCATCATTTGCATTAATGTTTGGATTTAATCATTTGTCATTTGTGACATCAGTCATTTGTGACATCAGTCATTTGTGACATCAGTCATTTGTGACATGCATCATTTGTCATTTGCGACATCCATCATTTGTCATTTGTGACATGCATAATTCACAACATGCTTCATTTATGACATGCATTATTTGTCATTTGCGACATGCAGTTTGTCATTCATGACGCGCATCATTTGCGACACTCATCGCTCTTCATTTACAACCATCACGGCAGGCAGTTTGACACATGACGCTGAAAACACTTGCTTATGATAAATGAACGTGTGAAAATACCATGTGAAATCGAAAAAAAAAAAAAGGGTCGCGCAAACAGGATGAATTGTGAGAAACACAAACAATGACCCAGAAAAACCAAAACCCGAAACAAACAAAACCCAGCGTGTTGTTTTCCCTCCATCCCCATCAGCACGGACGCAGCTGTTCACACGTACACGCCCACTGAAACGTGTTAGCGGCGAAAATAGTAGTGAATCAGCGGGGAGGATGTGAACCCCGACACCGAGGGCTGAAGCCGTCACACTCGCTCTTCAGAAACACACACAACTAAACACGCCAACAACAAACAACTAATGTCCGTGACGCAAAGGCACGAAAAAACATTAAATATGAAAACTATGTTTTTTTAAATAGACAGAAAACATCTCCTGATACTCTAGAAATACACTAGGGCTTATTTTCTATTTGATCGTGTTCTTTTATTCACGTTGTGTGTCTTCTCTACTCTAAAGCTGTAATGTAAAATATGAACATATTGGTACATTAATCTGTACAAATATCGGTACATTCATCAGTACGAGTGAATTGAGTTAATTTAGTAAACTTTATGGTTTGTTTTAAGCAAACTGGATCAAACCAGGAGCAGGAAACCTAGTAACAGTAACACATCTCACGATAATACATCTAACCCCCAGTAAGTGCCTAACTGGGAGGCGTGCACTTAAGATAGACCACGCCCACTCCAAAGAAACATAGCGTCTTAGCTCAAATCTCATCGCTGCAAAATCATCTGGAATTTAAAATGTCACAGAATTAGAGAAAGCGCCGTCAGAAATACTAGCAGAGCACAACGCAATCCAGCAACAATCTGCCAAGTTACTTTACTTTACTGATCACTTGAATCGTTTCTGAGATCAGAGACATGTTTATCTAATTCGTATCAAAATCTTGACCCGGGATTTTAGAAGGAAGTATGTCTACAGTACATCAGACCTCAAACGTACCGTATTTAATGGACTATAATGCGCACTTTAAATCCAGACATGTTTTAATTGTCTGCGCCTTGTAATCTGGAAAAAAACGTGCTTTATTAAAGCTGCGCAATTAATCGTTAAAAGATCACGATCTCGATTTTTGCGTGAGAAACGGACTTTTACTCTTTGCTCTGATTGGTCAAAGCGAACTCATGTACATTACGTTGTTTTTCCTTACATTTATTTAAATTTAAAGCAAAGAGTAGTACTGTACGTGTTATTCCATCGCTGTTTGACAACTTGATGATTCCGGATTTTTGAATGTGAACGAATCGTAATCTTTATTCTAAGCAAAAATAATAATAATTATGATTCTCATTTCATCCACCTCTACATGTCAATATCATAAAAGATTTGTAAAATTATGTAGATAAAAGTTGCACCGTGTAGTCTGGAAATTACGGTAATTCGGTGTGTGTGTGTGTGTGTGTGTGTGTGTGTGTGTGTGTATCAGCGTTAGATTCCTCCACCCGGGCAGGTGAAGCGAGTGTTCTTTCATTCCGACGGAAAAAAGCGTAACTGATTCCCACGCACGTCAGTGAAGGAAGCGTCCGCATGCGCTCCCTCGTTCCATCACGACATCTGACGTGCAAATTAATTTCCGTAACAACTGCGAGTTCCTCTCCTCAATTACAGCTCACGCCGCGACGCAAAGAACCAGCGGCTCGTTTATTCCTCCACCCATCTCACTCCAGCCAGGAAGACAAGTTAAGAGAGACATGATGAGAAGGAACGCAGAGGGAGGGAGAAACACACACACACGGAGCGGGAGGGAAGAGAGACGACTGGAAGGAAATGCAGAGAACAACGTGATCAGAGAGAGAGAGAGAGAAATGCACTAGAGAAAGCAAAGAGGGATCGAGCACAAAGAGACGGGGGGAAAAAAGAGAAAGGGAAGAGAGAAGGAAAAGCTAATGGAAGCAAAAAGATAAGGAGAGAGAGAGTAAAGAGTGACAATTGAGAAAGAGAGGGCGAAAGAAAAGGGAGATAAACAATGAAAAGGAAAAGAGTAGAAGAGAGCATGTGAAATGTGTATGTGTGTGTGTGTGTGTGTGTGTGTGTGTGTGAGAGAGAGAGAGAGAGAGAGAGAGAGAGAGAGAGAGAGAGA
>MU204386.1:1251772-1268366 GCA_017309775.1 Paedocypris sp. Pulau Singkep
ATTGTAATTTTGTGTGTGTGTGTGTTTTTTTTGTCTGTCTGTGTGTGTGTGTGTGTGTGTGTGTGTGTGAAAGAGAGATCCTGTAAGTGTGAGTAATTGTAATTGTGTGTGTGTGTGTGTGTGTTTGTGTGAGTGAGTGAAAGAGATTGTGTGTACATTTGTGTGTGTGTGTGTGTGTGTGTGTGTACTTGTGTGAGTGAATGTGCACGTTTGAGTATGTGTGTGTGTGTGTACCTGTGTGAGTGAATGTGTACGTTTGCGTGTGTCTGTGTGTATCTGTGTGTATTTGTGTTAGTGAATGTGTACGTTTGAGTGTGTGTGTGTGATTGTAATTGTGTAAGTGTGTGTGAACGCTGCGATGCATCACAGACAGACGGATCAAAGACGAGTTATTTGCGACTGTGCTCTGTGTGTGTGTGTGTGTGTCATCTGCTGGTGTTGCTTTAATAATGGGGCGTCTTGCCATTTTCCTGCAAATGCCAGCGATGGCAGAAAAGCGTGTAGCGTGATGATCTCCAGTGTGTGTTGGAGTGCTGGAGGCGGCGACACATCAAACCTGAAGCTTCTAGCTGAATCAAACGTCTTCTGCACAAGACGGAGGCTAAAGTGACACATTGACCAAACTTGACCAGTTTCATCAAGAAAAATAAAGTGTAAGAATGTTGTCATTAAAATATGTTTGTCAAGATGACAATGTCCTAAGCTGTTTTCTACTATACCATTTCTCTCTTTTCAACAATTTAACTGTTATCTATTGACTGTGTAGACTGCGTTATCTTCATTGACTGTGTAGACTGTTGATATCTCTCGACTGTGTAGACTGTTATCTATTAACTGTGTAGACTGTTATCTTTATTGACTGTGTAGAGTGTTCTTTAAATTGACTGTGTAGACTGTTATCTATTAACTGTGTAGACTGTTATCTTTATTGACTGTGTAGAGTGTTCTTTAAATTGACTGTGTAGACAGTGTTATTTTTATTGACTGTAGACAATTGTTTTTATTGATTGTGTTATCGCTTGACTGTGTTGACAGTGTTATCTATATTGACTGTGTTGACAGTGTTATCTTAATTGACTGTGTAGACTTATCTCTTGACGGTGTAGACTGTGTTATCTTTATTGACTGTGTTGACAGTGTTATCTTAATTGACTGTGTAGACTGTGTTATCTCTTGACTGTGTAGACTTATCTCTTGACTGTGTAGACTGTGTTATCTCTTGACTGTGTAGACTGTTATCTCTTGACTGTGTAGACTGTGTTATCTCTTGACTGTGTAGACTGTTATCTCTTGACTGTGTAGACTGTGTTATCTCTTGACTGTGTAGACTTATCTCTTGACTGTGTAGACTGTGTTATCTCTTGACTGTGTAGACTGTGTTATCTCTTGTCTGTGTAGACTGTGTTATCTCTTGACTGTGTAGACTGTGTTATCTCTTGACTGTGTAGACTGTGTTATCTCTTGACTGTGTAGACTGTGTTATCTCTTGACTGTGTAGACTGTTATCTCTTGACTGTGTAGACTGTTATCTCTTGACTGTGTAGACTGTTATCTCTTGACTGTGTAGACTTATCTCTTGACTGTGTAGACTGTTGTCTCTTGACTGTGTTGACAGTGTTATCGCTTGACTGTGTTGACAGTGTTATCTTTACTGACTGTGTTGACTGTTATCTCTTGACTATGTAGACAGTGTCATCTTTATTGACTGTGTTGAAAGTATTATCTTTTCTGACTGTGTAGACTGTTATATCTTGACTGTGTAGACTGTGTTGACAGTGTTATCTTAATTGACTGTGTAGACTGTGTTATGTCTTGACTGTGTAGACAGTGTCATCTTTATTGACCCTGTTGAAAGTGTTATATTTTTTGACTGTGTAGACTGTGTTATCTCCTGACTGTGTTGGCAGTGTTATCTTTATTGACTGTGTAGTCTGTTATCTCGACTCTGTTGACAGTGTTATCTTTATTGACTGTGTAGTCTGTTATCTCGACTGTGTTGGCAGTGTTATCTTTATTGACTGTGTAGTCTGTTATCTCGACTGTGTTGACAGTGTCATCTTTATTGACTGTGTAGTCGGTTATCTCGACTGTGTTGACAGTGTTATCTTTATTGACTGTGTAGTCTGTTATCTCTTGCCTGGGTAGACTTATCTCTTGACTAGGTAGATTGTGTTATCTCTTGACTGTGTTGACGTTATTGAGTGTGTAGACTGTTTTTCTATTGACTGTGTAGACTGTGTTATCATTATTGACTGTCAGCTGTAGAACAGTTTAAGAGTGCTACCTTAATTGACTGTGTCAGATGATTGACTGTGTACACGGTGTTATCTATTGACTGTGTCAGCTGTTGGACAGTTTGACCGTTTAGACTTCATCGTCTTTATTGCCCGTGTACTTCAACAGTTTGATGTTGTACACTGACTATTAACTGTGTCAGCTGTTGGACGCTTTAACACTGTTGCTTTTTAGACCGTGTCAGGCGTTTTTACAGCGCAAGTCAAGGTTTTCGACACGTAAACGCGCTACGTTTCAATTTACTGAACAAATAAACATTTCAAGTTAACGTCGCTCCAAAAGACATTTTAGAAAAAGGCGTCCTTCATTAAAACAACAAGTTGGGCTCAGTCCTGTTCTCAGAGCGATTCAACGCATTGCGGATGCAGACAGTGCCGGCGAGGATGAAACGGAAGAATCCCACGGAGTGACGCAATTAAACTGTCTAACGTTTCAAAAAGCGGCTTTTAAACAGTGTCAGCGGAGGGCTGGGAGCAACGTGGAGTACAAACTCACACAATAGCGGCGACACTCGGGGAAACAGTTCAAGACATAATAAAAGAAAAAGTTGATGGAACCAGAGGGATAAAAGAGAGACGGGGATGTCGGCAGAGTGAATCGGCTCCACTGCGTTTTTAATCATTAATCAGGCTTCACATCTTCACGTCAGAGTGCTGAATGGTTCTCCGCCGCGCTGGAGATCAGGCCGACTCATTTTCACCAGGAACTGAATTACGAGTTCATTTAGGTGGCAGGAGAAGCGGCCGCATTAGGTTATAAAATGCTATTACACTGTGAAAAGTGCGAGGGAGTCGATACAACTCCATGAATGAGTCTGACCTCGGCTTATTAACGGACATCTCCAGCGCTGCTAGAAAAGCCTGATTGAATACTGATTTTTTAGATAATGTGGTCCATCACTGCTTTTTTTTTCATCCAGAAAAATCTAGAACCGTTAAACTACACGTATAATCAAATTGTCTTCCTGGAGATTCCTGGGGTCATCAGGTTCTAAGCCCCAAACTCAACAGAAGCTGAGATCTTCAGCTCTGGTCCACAATGGTGGAATGAGCAGGACAGCAAGAGGCGGAGTCAACCTGTCAATCAGTACCAGATTGACTCCGCCTCAATGACAATCGGCAGTTTTTAACCACAACTCTAATCCAGATCAGTTTTTTAATCAATGTTGAACGTGAAATTTTGAGGTAAAGGAAAGCACTCAAACATGTTCTCTGCCTTTGCTGTATTATAATATTTGAAAGAATTGTTTCACTTTGAAACATCTCCTTCTCGTCTTAGTTAGTGTAATCTACATAAAAACAACAAATGCTTCCGTTGACATTTTTGTAACGACTGCTACAGGTTTATGTTACAAAGATAATGTTCTTCAGACATAATGGAAGCAAAAAGGAGTCAGAAAGATCAAATACTATGTTTTTCTTTGCAACAATGAGACATAATACGCCGACACACACATATACACACACACACACACAGACACACACACACACAGACACACACACACACACACACACACCGTTTAGAGGAACTTTTTGGTTTCTGACACTTACACGCATAAAAACATTTCACAGACATTATTGATGTTCCTCTAAAACAAACATAATAGAAGTGATAAATAAAATACTATTGTTCTCCAGATATTTTATCATAGATTTCTTTATTAAATAAATACATAAATAAAAAACTAAAACTTGTCTCGTTCTTGTGAAGCCAGTGTCTCGTCACACGCCCAGTATTAAACGATCATCTAAAAACAGGTTGTGTGCGAGACGAGAGATATACTTTCTGCCTGTATTCTAATTGGCTACGCGGGTAGGACGGCCCCTTCGCGCCTGTTTATCTTTTTTTCATTTAAACTTGAGCGACTCAGTTGTCCGGCTGAACCAATCGGATGCGTCCTGTATTAAGCTGGGTTTTTAAGATGGAGGATCAATCACAGGAAGCAGACGGACGCTCTCTCGCTCCACTGCTCAGCGGACACCGTATCATTTCAACTACACGGGAACGAAGGAATAAATGTTCCTCCACTCCGCTGTCGGCTAGATGAGATGGCCAAGGAAGCTCAAGGATTTTTTATCGTTTTTTGATGAAGATGGAACTCAGCTGGAGTACAAAGTAAAGAGCTGGAGTGAGAGATCGGAAGAAGTAAAAAAAATACCAGACTAACACGGTTCAGTGCAGAAAATATATCTACACACACACACACACACACACACACACTTTTTACTATTTTGCGTTTTTTTTTTTAAACACAAAAACAGACATGCACAAGAAAAGCACACACACACACACACACTCTATCACTCTTACACAGACACAATTTATAATATTTTGATGTTTTATTATTTTTTTTTGCTTTACACAAACACAAAGACAAACAAACACTCACACGCACACAAACTATTTATAATATTTTGCAGGTTTATTTTTTGAACACAAAATATGCACGCCCACAAAAACACACAAAGACAAACACAGACACACATTTTTGTGATTTTACTCACAAGTATGTACAAATACACACTCACACAAATAAACACACCTAAAGACGAACAATCTTTCTCTCTCTCTTTACCGTTTTATTTTTAACAAAAACACACATGCATGCACACAAACACAAAGACAAACAAACACTTTCACTCACACAATGTATAATATTTTGCAGTTTTATTTTTTTACAGATAACACATATGGCCACAAAAACACACACACACGCACACACTTTTTTAAATTTTTGCACATACAAATACACTCACACACATAAACACAGACACTCCTAAATACGCAAACTCTCACACACACACACACACACACCAAATCCAAACAAACACATACTAATACACTACTAACAAACGTGAACAATCTAAACCAAACAACGATCAACAGAATAATTTGCTGCGTGACCAGATTAAGATATTTATTGTGTGTGTGAGCTGGAGAAGCAGCAGATCTTCTCAGGCTCGGGGAGGAATGACGCCTGGAATTCATTTTTAAAGAGGAGTGCGGTGGAAACGGCCTCGACCTCACACACCCGCCGGATTGAAACTGTTGTGTTTCCCATCATGAGGGTCTCAGCGGGTCACGCCCCCCGGTCACGCCTCAACGCTTTAAACACACACACGCACACGTCTCCTCGCACAAACACGCTTCAGAACTGTCACCGTGTGTCATGGGAGAAAATAAAACGACTCTGGATCATATCGAAGGGTTCTGATTTCAAAGGGGAGGGGCCATGTCGCCTGTGGGCGGGGTTTTAATTCAAAGAGGAGGGGTTCTGATTCAGGTGAGAATGCCAAGGACTCTTTGATGGGGGATGATTCATATGGGCGGAGTCCTGATTCAAAGGGGAGGGGTTTTGATTCAACTTAAATGTAACAATACATTCAAAACAAAGCAGTAATTTATGTACAATTGTATGCATTTATAATGTGGGTCACCCTTGTATAAGATATTGATCTCAGTAATTGTATTATTATTATAATAATTATTATTATTAGTTTAATTAATTAATTAATTTAATGGGAAGGGGACCCAAATAAAAAAATGGAGGGGTTTGATTAAAAGTGGATGAGTTATAATTTAATGGGGAGGGGTTCCGGTCGGAAAGGGAGGGGTTTGATCCAAAGTGGATGAGTGATAATTTAATGGGGAGGGGTTCCGGTTCAAAAGGGAGGGAGGGGTTTGATCCAAAGTGGATTAGTTTTATTTAATGGGGAAGGGGTCTGATTTAAAGGGGAGGGGTTTGATCCAGTGAAGCAGTTTTAAATCAAAGGGGAGGAGTTTGATTCAAAGTGGATTAGTTTTAATTTAATGGGGAGGGGTTCCGATTCAAATGAGAAGGGTTTGATTGAAAGTGGATTAGTTTTATTTAATAGGGAAGGGGTGTGATTTAAGGGGGAGGTGTTTGATCCAGTGAAGCAGTTTTAAATCAAACGGGAGGAGTTTGATTCAAAGTGGATGAGTTTTAATAGAATGGGGGAGCGGTCTGATTTAAAGGGGCGGGGTTTGACTCAAAGTGAAGCAGTTTTAAATCAAAGGAGAGGAGTTTGATTCAAAGTGGATGAGTTTGAATAGAATGAGGAAGCGGTCAAATTTAAAGGGGCGGGGCTTGACTCAAAGTGAAGCAGTTTTAAATCAAAGGGGAGGGGTTTGATTCAAAGTGGATGAGTTTTAATTGAATGGGGAGAAGGTCCTATCAAAGAGGAGGGGTTGTAGTTCATTTGGGAGGGGTTCTGATTAAAAGTGGGGTGGAGTTTGATTTATAGGCGAGATGGTTTGATTCAACGGGGGAGTTTTAATTAAAAGGGGAGGAGTCCTGAGACACAATGAGCATCAACTCACCACATCATCACTCAATAGGCAGCATCACAACTCATCTGTTCCCGTTTCACGCACACGGACAGAAGCTTGGGCTGTAAAGTCGGACACTCACCCCTTTGGGCTGGAAGATCAGACCGTCCACTTCATGACTGACCTGCGAGGTGAAGCTGCCCTCCAGGAGCTGTGAGGAGAAGAGAAGAGCCCATCAGCATCAGCATCAGCATCCTCCTCCTGCTCCATTAGCTCAAGCAATAAGCAGTGATGATGTCTGCGCCATCAGATCATTTAACCCTCTGTGTGTGTGTGTGTGATGCTGCTTATCACATTGATCTGCACTAATTACAGCGCGCAATTCACTTTCACTAATGAGTGATGAAGCCAATCTTAGACGTGAAGGAAACGTGACCCATGAGAATCATTTGACATTTTTATTGCACTGAAATGAATGACAGACGGTGATTTTGTAACTATTGTAATTCAGGAGCAGAAAGTGTCTCACACACACACACTTTTAAACGCAGAACTTCCATATATAGCAGCCAATTAACTTTTCATCTCAACACGGACCTGTATTGTTATAATTTAAACCGAAATAACGAACATACAACATGATCATTACACCAGTGGAATTCAATTCAAACATGAATTTGTGTGTGTGTGTGTGTGTGTGGTTCTTGAAAAACCGAGTGTTCTGAAATTTTTTCCTACTGCTCATATTTTTCCTACTTTTAAACATTTCAATAAGGATTACAACAAATATATTTGGACAAAATATACAGGGTGCAAAATACAATAAAAACTGAATGTTGAAATAAGCAGTAAAATAACTTGGGTTTTGCATGAGTGGTATCGTTTTTTTTTTGGTTTGTTTTTGTAGGATCAAGTAACATTTTTTTTTTTTAAAGAAAACCTGAGCAGTGACTTAATATATACGGAGCGTAGGACAATCTGAGCTGTAGGAAAACATTTCAGAACACCGGTTCTTTAAATTCAGAAAATATAAAAATATGGATTATCCTCCCGTAATCCCATAAAAAAAAGAATAAATCAAAAGATCACAACAGAAATATTAATTTTGTGTACAATGCTTTCTAGTTTCCTGAATATGAGCTGCTTTTCAAAACCAACAATTACAGATGTTATAACACAATGGTAATAATGTTGATGATGTTGTCTGGGGTCTGATGATGTGGGACTAAACAACTTTCCCTGGGTTTGTGGAAGGTCTCATAACACCGTTCAGATTCCTCGTTATTAATCTTTCGTCTTATAAAGATGTTCCACACTTTTAATAAGAAGTTCCGGAACATTCCAGTCTCTCCATCTAATGTTTCCTCCCCTGTTCTCTGTCGACATCTCTCACGATGTCTCCTCAGTCGTCAGTGTCTCTCAATAATGTAAAGTACTTGAGTTAGTAAATTGACTCTGTTACTTTACTTAAGTATTTCTTTTGGCTACTCAAAGAATCAAAAACATTTTTTATCGTTTTGTTTTTCACATTTCTTGCCGTTTGTTGAGCCTAAATTCCGTGCGGGCAAAATACATAAATTGGATACTTTACAACTTTTACTCAAGTATTCTTGGAATGGGTGACTTGTATCTTGAATCGGAGTCATTTTTACTGTAAGGTACTTTTACATGATTGTGGTGTCACCTCCGTCTCTCCGATGGCTTTCTAGTCGTACATTATCATTATCGCAGTCTTTGCTCACAAAATACTTCAAACTTCAAACTCGACCAGCGTGTCCGCTAGTAATGACGCCGCTAGCCGAGCCAGAGCGGTGAATCATAACGCCAACAAAAACGAATCAAATTTGCATTGATGCCCAACAAAGTGTCGCCTTCAGCCCCATTCCAGTGAAACACGGCGTCTCTATTAGCGCACGCCTCCGTCTGACGGCTGATTGCTTTTATGTAAATTGCGATGCTGATGGAGCGTCTCCAGTCAGACAGTCAGGGACGCGTGTTCCGGAAGAATCCACCTTGAGAGACGGCGAGACGTGTAAACAGCGAGATAATAAAGCGCGCGAGTGCGTGTTTGCGTTAGCGCCTAGCTAATAAATGTTTCACTAGGCGTCGGAACGAAAATCGGCGAGCGCTCGTCCCCGCCTGACCTCGCCGCTCCACGACTTTACCCACAATCCCCCGGGGCCTTGATGACACATCGGCGGCGTCTTTAGCAAAGCGCTGCTCTCGGCGGGATGAAAGGCCTCGGCCGCGAATTAAAATTCCAGTCAGCGTGGCGGCGAGCTGCAAGCGGCGTCTTTCATGTGGGCCACGCGGCGCTACCTGTAGGATTGTGCATTCCGCGCAGGTACGGGGACGGCGGGCGGGTGTTTAATGAGGGCATTAGCGGGTAATGAGACCATTAGCCGCCGTTAAAGCGCTGAGCCGCGGAGGAAATGAGCGGGAGGAGCTGGAGACGCGCGCGCCTTTTGTTCTCCGGGGTTTGACATGATGCTTTTTCCCCGGCTTCGGACGCCATAACGTAGAGCTGCTGGATTCATCGTTAAAAGATCGCGATCTCGATTCTATACGATTCGCGTTTATACGATTCTGCCAAACTCCCAGATCTACAAGCAGAGGTGTCAAGTAACAAAGTAATACTACTTCGTTACCTAAATAAGGGAGAAATTTGGCTTACTTTTACTTTTCTAGAGTATTTAATTTTCCACGTACTTTCTACTTCTTCTTATTTTTTTAAGCAAATATCGCTACTTTCAATTCTAGCCGCGTTACCGGTTAGTTTTATTTCCGATCAAATTAATTTGAGAGATATGATTTAGCTTATACTAGATGTAATGTTGAAGCTAGATTTTCAAACTTAAGAGTTCATATTTAGCTCATTACTTCATAACATGTATTTGAAAAAAATCTACTTTTGTTACAAGTTTTTACAGATTTATCAACCTCCGAGAAGCCTGTGTGATTTAGTGTCTTGAGGCGGCGCAGATTGCACCGAAGCTTTGTAATAAAATGCATTAATTTTCAATGTAATTACAACAATTAAATACAACAATATAGTTCTATATGTTCTATGCTACTTTTTCCTCGCACTACTTTTACTTTTATACTTAGAAGTAGTTTTTTCTTTTTTAGTATTAGTAACGCTACTTTTACTTTAGTAGAATATTGGGCATTTTACTTTTACTTTCACAGAAGTACTTTTTAACTCTAGTATCTATACTTCTAACGAAGTAACGAAAGTGACTTTTGACAGCACTGTCTACAACGTTTCTGTTAGACCGCTCGTCCGCTTGCACAGAGCAAAACTCAGCTTTGTGCAATCATTTAAATATTATGAAAGGAAAGATGATCGTGCATTACTTTTGTCATATTTTGGGGCGTCGCCCTAATTGTCCACCTGCGGTTTCACGCAGCAGCACTTAATTACCTGCACTGGAACAGTGGATGTGAGTCGAGTGGCAGTCGAGATTAAAAAAAAATTAAATCAACAGGGGGAATGAGTGAGGAAACACAACGGTAAAGTAAGTCTGATATCAATTCAGACATTTTGCTACCTGAAAAACGATTTTTTTCTGAACTTTTAAAACGAAGCTAATAATTTTGTCCTCAACTGTACATAATACTGTACATGTACTGTAATTTTTATTTTTATAACGTTTATTGGCATTTTTACTTTTACATTGCATTATATTTTTCATTCAATTTATTTAAATTTAAAGCAAAAAACGATGATGAAAATATTTTGTCAACGAAATTAACACTGGTCGGCCACCAATCCAGGGGGCGTGTCCTGTCTCCTCAAGCTCCCGTTGACCAAGAAATGAAAAAGCGGCTCAGAAAACGGATGGATCACACACACACACGCACACACACTTCTCAAATATGATTTCTCCCTCTTGAACTTGCACAAGGCCGTGACTCGACTGTATGTGAATAAATGATGAAGAATTGTTGAACAGGTATAAATAAAAGATGCTCTCTGGCGCAGTCAAAACCAACAAGAGGCGCGGCGTGTAAGCTGATGCTTCTCCTCACCAGAGAGACAAACAGTCTGAAGAAGAAGAAGAAGAACATTCTGTCCGACGAGTGGAACACACACGCAGCTGCAGGAACAATCGTTACAAGATCGTGATCTCGATTCTACCCGCCTCGCAATCTTAATCCGCCATTTATACGATTCTGCCAAACTCTCTGATCTACCACAAACAGTCTCTGTCAGCTTGTGTGTGTGTGTGTGTGTGTGTGTGTGTGTGTGTGTGCATCAGCGAGTGCAATTATTTAAATATTATAAAAGAAAGATGACCTTGCATTACTTCTGTCGTCTTTTGAACAGTGGATGTGAGTCGAGTGGCAGTCGAGTTTAAAAAAAAAAATAACAAAAAAATAAACGTCGAGAATGAGTGATTAAACACACCGGTAAAGTAACTCTGATGCCAACTCTGACGTTTTAGCAAATATACAGTACAAATTATTAGCCCCGCCTACAAAATAAACATTGTTTGATAAGTGCTTTTAAAAAGAGCTAATAATGTTGTCCTCAACTGTACATAATACTGTATCTTGTCATTTTTATTACGTTTAATGGTGATTTTTTTCTTTACAATATTACTTTTACATTACATTACATTGCTCAATTTAAATTTAAAGCAAAGAGTAATGTGTGTTGTGTTATTGCTGTTTGACAATCTGATTTTCAGGGTGAAATATTTAAAATAATCAAACATCCAGAAAGAATCTTTATTCTACGCAAAACAATCGTGATTCTCATTTTATCCGGAATCGTGCAGCTATCGTCTGTTCTGCGTCACTTCTTCCATTTCTGGGTGACGGGGAGCGGGAGCCAATCCCAGCAGCTTAGGGGTTTCAGACAGGCCACGCCCACTGGATCGGTAACCAATCACAAATAATGGTTTAATAGTGGTGATTCGTAGCATAATTAAAAAAAAAAAAACACTTCCCTCGAACACACACACACACACACACACACACACACTTGAGAAACAGAAATCCAGAGTGCGCTACCCTACCACACATAAAAGAGCGGGAAAATGTGGTTACGCGTGACGCGTGACTGACAGCTTCCTTTGTGCGCGGATCCGCAACCGCGCAACTCCATTACAGAGCCAGTGTATTTATACTCCGTGTTGTCCCACAATTCACCGCAGCAAATCTCCAGCGGATAATCGCGTTGGGACACGACGGCGAAGATCCCGCGCAACCTTTCTGACGCAGAGGCCTCGGAAACGCAGGAAAGCCGGACATCAGACGCGCGCCGACACAAAGACGCTTGTGATGCGGGAACGTGGGGACAATGAGGCTCTCAGAGACGCTCCATGAGCTCATGCTGGAGGACCACAGACCTGGACGCCTGAGGAAGATGACGGATTCGTGAGGAACAATGAACAGAGCGAGATGTGTCTTCTGCTGGGAATGGTCTGGGGAAGTGGAACAGAGGAGCTTCTCTTCTCCGTCTGAGGACAACACTACGGCCAGACAGTCTTCATGGATCCGGGCTTGGGAACAGATGTTTTCTGAGAAGCTCCGAGACCCACAAGCCCCTAAAAAATATTCGTTTCCCGGAAATATTCGGCAAATCGTGCCATTTTTCCACACATTGGATCTGTCGTTTACCATGTTAGAATTTGGCCCATTACACGCATTTAAAAAAGCGATTTATTTTGGAATTTTACTCGGGATTGAGTATAAAACAATAGAACTTTTGAAAGACGTTAACTTGCCAAAAGGTCTTAATCAAAGTCAAAGTCAAAGTAATAGAGCCACATCAACACATTTCAAATCAGATCATAAATCAAAGAACTAAAAGAGAGTAAACTTGTACTTCAGCTGCAGAAGAGCACATTCAATTAATCAACCAATCAATCAAATCAATCAATAAAAAAATAATAATAAATCTAGTCAAAAATCAAATCAATCATTCATTAAACTCGCTTTTCAGCTGCAGAAAAGCACATTAAATAAATAAAAATTAAATATAAATCATTAAACTTGAATTTCAGCTACAGAAAATCATATTCAATCAATCAACCAATCAATGTGATTAAATGAATTATTATGTAGATAAATATACTGGTGAGTGTATGTTTTATTTATTTTTGTGCGATCGTTTTCGGTTTAGCAATTGGTATCGGGATCAATATAAAACGGTTCCGATTGTATGAGAAGCCAAAACATTGATACCTCATCAATAATGTCAAAATGTGACACTGTAATATTGAGAAATGCAATGTTTCTGATGTTATTCAATAGCCACTAATTTTGTCGGAAAAAAAACAGTATTTTTTATTATTTAAAAAAAAAAAAGTGTGTTTATTTATATTTTTTGTGATTAAATAAAATATTATGCATAAAAATATACTGGCGTGTGAATGTTTTATTTATTTTAGCACATTCAGCTTCCGGTTTAGGATTCGGGATCAATATAAAACCCTTCAGATCGTGTCAGAAGCCCAAATATTGATCCCACATCTAAAATCTGTCAAGTGTGACATTATAATGTGGATTAAATATAAGTTTTTTTATTTTTTATTTTGATTGTCAATATTGAGAAATGCAACGTTTCTTGTGTTATTCAATAAGCCACTAATCTCGTGGAGAAAACCAGTATCAAAAACGGAAAATGGATTTATTCATATTTTTCGTGTTTTGATGAAATATTCATATCGCACATTCCGTTTTCGGTTCAAGAATCGGTATCGGGCTCAATATAAAGCGGTTCAGATCGGCTCAGAAGCCCAAAATATTGATACAGCATCAATAATGTCGAAATGTTTGGGGAAAAAAAAAGGAAAAAAAAAAAAGAAAAGTGTTGATGGTGTTTATCTCTTCCTCTTACGCTGACCTTTAACGCTGGGAAAACACACGGACTGGCCACGGCTTCAACAATACACACTCGGCGCCGCGGGAAGATGGAGGTCAGCGCTTTCAGACACACACACACACACTGAGGGATTGTGGGTAAATACCTTGCGCGCTACGTGGACGTCGAAGAAAGGCTTGTTTCTGACGCTGAAAGGCTCTTTGGCTTTATCGATCTGGCCCATCTTTATCTTCTCGGAGCGCGGGTAGATGATCTCCTTCTCGATGCAGCCCAGGCGGATGTTGAAGTCGCACTGGCCCACGGGCTGAGCCTGAGGAGCACACACACTCATCACCAGCAGCACGGGACTCGTAATAACACTGTTACTAACCAACACAAGCCAGAAGGATGGTTAGCTAGAGATTAAGCTTCAATGAATGGCCACTGACGCGGAATGGAATGGAATAGAGAGATAGAGATAGAGAGATAGAGAGATAGAGAGATAGAGAGATAGAGAGATAGAGAGAGAGAGAGAGAGAGAGAGAGAGAGAGAGAGAGAGATAGAGAGATAGATAGATAGATAGATAGATAGATAGATAGATAGATAGATAGATAGGCCCATATTGGATGGATGGATGGATAGATAGGCCCATATTGGATGGATGGATGGATGGATGGATGGATGGATAGATGGATAGATAGATAGATAGATAGATAGATAGATAGATAGATAGATAGATAGATAGATAGATAGATAGATAGATAGATAGATAGGAGAGAGTGAGAGACAGAGAGAGAGACACACAGACAAAGAGACAGACAGAGAGAGGAGTAGGAGAGAGTGGGAGACCGAGAGAGAGAGACAGAGAAAGCGAGAGAGAAAGAGAGGTACAGATAGATTGACAGATTGATAGATAGCTAGTTAGATAGACAATCAGACAGACACACAGCCAGAGAGACAAACACACCAATAGAAAGACGAATAGAATAGAATAGAATAGAATAGAATAGAATAGAATAGAATAGAATAGAATAGAATAGAATAGAATAGAATAGAATAGAATGCCTTTACTGTCATTGTATCGAGGGGTTACAATGAAATTAGCATTGCTACTCTGGTGCAGAAGAAAGATGTGATAACAGACAAAAATGTACAGACTGAACCAACCAATAATTATATCATAGCCGCAGTATATTAAAATGTGGCACAAAATATAGAAGGCAAGATAACACGAGAAATTACAAGAGCACAAAAACATACAAAAAAATATGTAAAATAAAAATATATATACAAAAATGTACTTATAGTGCAAATACTATATGTACATTTTACGTACTAGCGTTATGCTTAACCAGGAATGGACCCTTTTTCACGTTTAATCCTACAAAAAATTCATTGAAATTAATACTTTTTTTTTAAATCAAACACATGAAAACATTTAGCCAAGTCTAAATAAATCTAGTTCAAGGCTTCATTTTGACAATTGAAATACAGTTTAAAAAGTAGTGGGGGTGTAGTTACCGGTACGTGACTATGACCACTCTGGATTAGTGCATGTTCTGTTTAAGTGCAAGTTCAGTCTCCAGGCCATGCACTTATCAGGAGTCGACTGTATCACAATCATGTGTGTATTTTACTAATTGAGGTGTAAAAAAAACCTCACCCATAAGTTGGTGAAGTCATAAGTTTTGATTCGTTATCATCAACTAAACAAAATCTATCTTTACTATTCAACCAAAAATCTAATCTAAAAACACCAAATCTTTAACTAAACCCAAATCCAAAAATTAATCTAACCAACAATTCACAATCAGTGAATTTGTGAAACTACTTTTCTTACTAAATATTGTCCATATAACAGAAAAAGGTATCAACAACAAACTAAAAACATCTAAACATACCAACCTCCAAACAAAACCTAAACTAAAACCAACCAAAAATAAAAAATAAACCCAACAACACTGACCAGAAACTGACCAAGCCTAACCAACTTTCCCTAATCAAACTTTACCCAACTAGCACTTAACCAAACACGCCTCTTCTCAAGCTAAACTCGCAAAACGAAACTTATCTACAGCTAAACGAACCCGGGTTTGGATCAGTGAGTTGTGTCGGTCTGAAGGTTCTGCTTGAGCTCAGTGCGCACTGTCCAACGGAAGCATCCAGAAAGCTAATCTGCTCGGCTCCCACAAGCACCAGGAACTTTCCCGAGGAATTCCACACCATCTGACCCGTCCCGTCTCCATGGCAACCACCTCAGTTAAGGCTGGGCGCTGTGGAGCAGAACCTTCTGGACACCGCGGTCCCTCAAACTCCAGGGTGGGAATCAGAAGGTGGAAACTTTTCCATGAAGAGGACGAGGAAGAGAAAGTGATGAGGAGACGCTTTAGAAACTCCACCACCAGACTTATTTGCACTTTTCCAATTTGGGCGCGCGACTGTGACGCCTGGAAGCCTCAAGTGCGGAGAGAAGGAATAAAACCCTTATCTGTGTTGAAGAGGCCGCGAGCTTTACACCGTCCACGATAATGAAAGCCGCCAGCCACGAACGCTGAGAGAAAGAGGGAGATTAGAAAGAGTGAAGAGGAGAGCGGAGGTGAACGCCACCCGGTCAGCACTTTCACGCGGTGCGCAGTGACAATGCCAGTGATTGCATTACCATACGAGCCACCGGGTGGGAGTTAGGACGGAGTTTTACAGGTGGGGACCCAGAGAAATGTGCAACTATGATCAACACATGAACGTTTTCTACCGATGTGCTGGGAATTGAGAGGCGAGGCTTTAAGAGTGAATCGTTTTTTTTGGATGATGGGAAAATAAACCATCTGAATGCGTTGAGTTTGTACAACCTTGTGTAGAGTTTACTCTGTGTGGTGTTAAACCATGTGTTGTTTGTACTTTGTGGCGTGTTCTACTCAGTGTGGCTTTTACTCTGGTGTTAATCACCATGTAGTATTAAACTGTGTGCTGTTGTACTCTGTGTGGTATGAATTGTTGTGCGGCGTTCTACTCCACCTGGTGTTGTTCTACTCCGACTGGTGGCATTGTACTCCGCGTGGTGTTGTTCTACTCCACCTGGTGTTGTTCTACTCCGCCTGGTGTTGTTCTACTCCGCCTGGTGTTGTTCTACTCCGCCTGGTGTTGTTCTACTCCGCCTGGTGTTGTTCTACTCCGCCTGGTGTTGTTCTACTCCG
>MU204386.1:1270966-1280628 GCA_017309775.1 Paedocypris sp. Pulau Singkep
GAGAGGCGAGGCTTTAAGAGTGAATCGTTTTTTGTTGGATGATGGGAAAATAAACCATCTAAATGCGTTGAGTTTGTTCTACCTTGTGTAGAGTTTACTCTGTGTGGTGTTAAACCATGTGTTGTTTGTACTTTGTGGCGTGTTCTACTCAGTGTGGCTTTTACTCTGGTGTTACTCACCATGTAGTATTAAACTCTGTGTGTTGTTGTACTCTGTGTGGTATGAATTGTTGTGCGGCGTTCTACTCCACCTGGTGTTGTTCTACTCCGACTGGTGGCATTCTACTCCGCGTGGTGTTGTTGTACTCCGCCTGGTGTTCCACTCTGTGTGGTGTTCTACTCTGTGTGGTTTTAATCCGTGTGTGCGCTTTTACTCCGCCTGGTGTTGTTCTACTTCGTGTGGTTGTACTCAATGTGGTGTTGTTCTACTCCGTGTGGTGTTAATCATTGTGCGCCCTTCTACTCCGCCTGACCTTCTACTCCGTGTGGTGTTGTTATACTCCGCCGGGTGTTGGTCTATTTCGTCTGGTGTTGTTCTACTCCGTGTGATTTTTACTTTGTGTGGTGTTAATCATTGTGTGCCCTTCTACTCCGCCTGACCTTCTACTCCGTGTGGTGGTAATCATTGTGTGACCTACTCCGCCTGACCTTCTACTCCGCCTGGTGTCGTTCTACTCCGCCTGGTGTCGTTCTACTCCGCCTGGTGTTCTACCCAGTGTGATTTTTACTTTGTGTGGTGTTTATCATTGTGTGCCCTTCTACTACGCCTGCCCTTGTTCTACTCCGCCTGCCCTCGTTCTACTCCGCCTGCCCTCGTTCTACTCCGTGTGGTGTTAATCATTGTGTGCCCTTCTACTCCGCCTGCCCTTGTTCTACTTTGCCTGCCCTTCTACTCCGTGTGGTGTTAATCATTGTGTGCCCTTCTACTCCGCCTGACCTTCTACTCCGTGTGGTGGTAATCATTGTGTGACCTTCTACTCCACCTGCCCTTGTTCTACTCCGCCTGACCTTCTACTCCTTGTGGTGTTAATCATCGTGTGACCTTCTACTCAGTGTGGTGGTGTTCTACTCCATGTGGTGTTAATCATCGTGTGCCCTTCTACTCCGCCTGCCGTGTGGTGTCATCTGGCCATTGGAGGAGCTCCTGCCGACAACAGAACCCGTTGGCAGTTTGCGATACTACCCGTGGAATCAAAAGGTCGTTTCTGCATCAGAACAACAAAGCTAAAAAAAACAATCCTTCTGGAAGCTCAGGGCCCGGAGCGCTTCACCTCACTGACTGGTGCTGAAGCTGAGGAGTAACGAGGCGTCACGCGCTCAGACACGTCATTCGCCGACAGCCTGTGCCATTTGCGTCGAGCCCACACTTTCTGCTCCGGACGGGAATGAATCATGCTCATCCACATCTTCTCAACCACCCGAGCTTCTCCAGCACCATCCACCCATCCAGTCTTTCTGTCTGTATATCCATCCATCAATCAGACTTTCTTTTTGCTATTCGTCTGTCTGTCCATCTATCAATCCATCAGACTGTCTATTTGTTCTTTGTTTATCTGTCTGTCTGTCTGTCTGCCTATTCGTCCATCAGACTTTCTATTTATTCTTTACCTGTCTCTCTATCCATCTATCCATCCATCCACCAGACTTTCTATTTGTTCTTTGTCTGCCTGTCTATCAATCTATCCATCACACTTTCTATTTGCTCTCTGTCTATCCATTCATCAGACTTTCCATTTTTTATTTCTCTTTATTCTTTGTCTATCTATCCATCAATCCATCCATCAGACTTTCTATTTATTCTTTATCTGTTTGTCTAACCATCTATCCGTCGATCAGATTTTCTATTTGTTCTTGGTCCATCTTTTTGTCTCTCTATCCATCCATCAGACTTTCTCTTTGTTCTTTATCTATCTTTCCGTCTGTCTACTTGTCCATCGGATATGTTCTTTGTCTTTCTGTTTGTCTATCTATACATCAATCTGACTTTCTATTTATTCTTTATCTATCTGTCTATCCATCAATTCAACCATTTGACTTTTTTTTGTTTTTTTGTCTATCGGTCCTTTGAGTATCTGTCTGACTGCTCTCCATCTTCCCGTTTTTCCTTCTGTACACACACTCTTATTACACACACACACACACACATACAGACACACACACACACACACACCTTTAAATCTCAAAACACACACACACACACGCTACAATCTCACCTTAGAACTTAACACTTACACCCACACACACACTATATTTATGCATGTGTGTGTGTGTGTGTGTGTGTGTGTGTGTGTGTGTGTCCATGAACTGTATGCTCATGCATGTGCACGTGTGTGTGTGTGTGTGTGTGTGTGTGTCTGTAAACTACGCGTGTGTTCCGTTCACCCGCTGAAACTCGGAGCGAATCAGCACACACTCTTCCTTTCCTCACCTTCTCCTGACACCGGTGGGCAAAACCCTTTCAGCAATGAACTCTAATAAAGACAAACAGATCCGAACCCGACAGCCGGCGCATCCCGCGCCTCCCGAAACTTTACAGTTGCCATGACGACCCTCTCGCTCTCTCCCAGCGATCGATGCGGCGGACAGAGACACTTCAGAGTCTCTCGGCTCAATTATTTAGCGGCGTTTAAAAAGGCAGCGCTGGTGAACACACACACACACCTTTGCTCCAATGATACGGCGATAACAACTTGATAAACGCTCTCGACGTCTCACTTGAACACGCGGCGCTGCTCATTTAACCGACAAACACGAGACCCCCGACCGCTCGTGCCACTCGCACACACAGACCTGATGAGAGGAACTGAACTGCAAATATTCCGAAAAGTCTATTTAAAAAAACAGTTTTCAGGAATAATCAAGGAATTGTTGACGGAGGATGAAAACGGTCGAAAATCTATTTAAAAAATGGTTTTAAGGAATAATCATGGAATTGTTGAAGGAGGATGAAAACGGTCAAAAGTCTATTTAAAAACCAGTTTTCAGGAAATCAAGGAATTGTTGAAGGAGAATGAAAATGGTCGAAAATCTATTAAAAACAGTTTTCAGGAATAATCAAGGAATTGTTGAAGGAGGAGGAAAATGGTAAAAAAAAAAAAAAAAGTCCCCGCGACTGTTGCTAGACGAATTTTTTTTTCGGTTAGATTGTTCGCGGACTGAAACGTTTCATTCACTAAAGAAAATGTCGGCGAAAATTGTTGGTGAAACACGCTGAAGTATCGGATTGAAGATTATTAGCATTCGCTATTGGGAGGTGTGGATTAGTTTGATTAATGGAATGGTTTCGAACAATCACATGCTCTCAACCGAAAACAAATAAAGATTTTAAAACATTGAGAATTTTTTATACGCCGCTGGAAGGCAACAACATTTTTAAGCGTATAATTCTGCTTGACTAATTTCACCACTACTTTTGCTATACAAATTTTTTTAGTTCAGATTGTTTTGCAAACTGAAACGTTTAATTAACGATTAATTAAGAAAAAGTTGAATTTCAATACTGTTGGCAAAACATGCACAAGCATCAAATTATAATTTATTACCTTTCGTTTTTGGAGGTGTGGGTTAGTTTGATAACTTTGATTGATAGGTTTTCGACCAATCACATGCTGTCAACCGAAAACAAATGGAGATTTTAAAGAGTTTGTAAAAATGAATTCGCAATTTGTTGGATGTGCAATGTTGCCAAAATTCTATCAACAATGCAAAACATTGTAGCGTTTTTTTGTTTTTTTTTTCCATTTTTTTTTTTAAATACACCACTGAAAGGCGACGCCTTTTTACGACGCCAGTTACTTTCAACTGAAAAATTCTGCCCGACTAATTTCACAAAAATCCAAAACGGAAAACAGAATCTACAGAGATAACAATTATTCGCCTTTTTCGTGACTTCAAGAGCCATCCGCTCACAGCCCCTCCCACTGATGCTGATTGGCTAATTCCGCGACAGCATAAATACACCTGTAGAGCTGAATTCACCGAAAGAACCGATTGGCTTGCACGTCTTCAAACAGTCCAGACTTGAAGAGAGTGTGCAGGGTTCAGGAGGAAGAAGCAGCATTAGTAAACAGCGGAATCCGCAGCTCCAGATGGCAAAGCGGGACAAGCTGACGGACGCCTGGCGCGCAAAACGCTGCATGACTAATGTACGGCGAGATTCAGCATCCACCACTCCACAATCAAAATCTATACTGAAACACGCACTAGATTTACTGATAAACGCAGGAATCATGGAAATCATATTTGGAAAGAAAAAAAATATAAAAGAATCACAACAACCTCGCCGCAAAAAAAACAGCGTGTGTGTGTGTACAATCTAGTTTTGTTGTGTAACTAGTTACTTGTTAAAAGTCTCCCAGATACACAATAGCAGAATTACGCTAAGGTTGATGTAAATCGCGATGATACTGTTGCAAATTTTTAACCTCGTTACTTTAATTGACTTGAATCCAGACAATGAGTGGCCAAAAAACACTGAACATAAAAAATATTACTATTTATTATATACTTTATTATATTTATATAAAATATAAATTAATTGTAAATAAAATATATATTAATGTTAATATATCATGTAATTTACGCAAATGATGAAACATTACAAAACAACTATATTGTAATTTATTAGATAAAAACATCTGTTATTTTATCCAGACAATGAATAGCCAAAAAAACACTGTAAATAAAAATTACTATTATATACTTTTATTAATTTATATTTTATATAAATATATCATAATTTAAATATATATTAAATGTTAATATAACATGTCATGTATGCAAATAATGTAACACTACAAAAAAACTAATATAGTATATAAAAATGTTTAAAATAAATATGTATGAAAAATATTTATAGCACAGTCAACATTTAAAGAACAAAATCAATCAAGTACAAAAATAAAAATGTATGTATCTATTTATTAATTAAAATATTTATGTTCCAGGTTTGTAAAATGTTTTATAAATACTATACGAATTAACATTTTAACAAAAATAAACACGAACGTACACACACGTGTCATAATACATGATTATTTTGTATTAAAAGTCTAGTTCTAAATGACTTCTCATTCAGATAAACTACGCAGATAAAGACGCTTCAAGTGTGAAGCTCTTGATTCCCAGATGGAAATCGCTTTCACTCTGAAGGTCAAAAACAGAGGAAATTAATGAAAACTGCTGCTGAAACGGTTACAATGTGTCATGTGCAGAACTGTGCGCGTTTCATCACATTAGCAGATGAAGTGCTAATGGAGACGCTCTAAACGTGCCGCGACAAAACGTCAAAAACATCACGTGACTGCGTTTCCCTGTATTTAAAATCACCATTATAATAACAGTGACACGTGAAACAGAATTTTTTTTTTACATTTATTTTTATTAACCTATTAAATCTGAAAAATGTATTTGTTTAATTCGTTTCATCTTTACGGTCACAGGTAGTTTGTTTCAATTTATAATTTGTATTTACAATATTTTTACATTTCAAAAATCAACTATGACCAGATATCGTGGCGTTTCTGTGACTCTCCATTTGTCTCCATTTGTCATTACGTTTTTTTCTCTTTTGCTGTCTTAGTCTCTCTCGCAGTCTCTTTTTCTCTCCACTACTCTCAATCTCTCTCTTTCTGTTTCTCAATACGTCTCAATCTCCTTTTGCTTTCTATCTCTCATTACGTCTCTCTAAGTCTCTCTTTTGTCTCATTATGTCTCTCTCTCTCGTTTCTTTTTCTCTACATTTATCTCTATATTTCTCTTTCTGTTTCTCAATATGTCGCTCTCTCTGAGTCTCTTTTGCTGTCTTAGTTTCTCTTGTTGTCTCTTTCTTCCCATTTATCTCTCTCTTTCTGTTTCTCCAAAACGCCTCAATCTCTTTCTCTCTCTCATTACATCTTTCTTTCCAAGTCTCTCTTTTGCCATCTTAGTCTCTCTTGTTGTCTCTTTTTCATCTTTCAACGTTTCTATGGTTCTCTCTATACGTCTCAATATTTTGCTGTCTTCTTGTTGTCTCTTTCTTTCCATTTATTTCTCTATGTTTCTCTCTCTCTCTCTCTCTCTCTCTCTCTCTCTCTCAATACGCCTCAATCTCTCCCTTTATTTCTGTCAATACGTCTCAATCTCTCTCTTTCTGTCTCTCAATACGTCTCAATCACTTTCTCTGTCTGTCTCTCGTTGACTCTCTTTCCGTTTCTTAATCTCAATCTCTATCTGTCTCTCATTATGTCTCTCTCTCTCTCTCTCTCTCTTAGTCTCTCTGTTGTCATCTTAGTCTCTCTATAAATATTTCTCTCCGTTTCTCAATATTCTCCATTTTACTCAATCCATTTCTCTCGGTCTCTCAAGACGTCTCAATCGCGCTCTCTCTCTCTTGATTCCGTCAGGACGTGGTGAGTTAGCGCTTTACAGTCATTAGTCGGGTAATTTCCCCTGAGCTCAGTAGGAGCGGCTGAGTTTATCTGGTGACATCATCAGTCTCTCTCTCTCTCACACAAACACTGTGACTGACCTACTGATCTAACAAACTATTCTTTCACGGTTCCTGATGCGTCCCACTGAGCGAGCGACTGTCCGACCCCGGAAGAAGAGGAAGAGACGACAGTGGGGGGGTCTTCATCAAGCCAAAGCCAAGAGTGACCCACGCACTCTACACACTCTCTCTATCCCTTTCTTTTACTCTCAGTCTGTATCTCTCTGTCTTTCTGTTTGTACTGCTGACGACTGATTAAAATATCCAAATTGATTAAAAAATCCAAAATAAAAAAAATTATGTTAATATTCTCCCCAACATACTATTTGGTTCTTTATTAACAGAACCTAACTCGTGATTAAAAATCTTGTATCGACTTTTTATTATCTATTGTTCAAGTAAATCGATATCAGATTGATATAAGTGCTCAGAACTTCATTTCCCAAGATCCTTTGCACCAGAGAAACTGCGAGAATTATCCAACGTCGTGTGAAGAGGATCGTAGCGAAGGATTCTTATCCCCTGTTTAGCAGACCCAGCGTTTTGATTGTGTCCATTGCATTTTTTACTTCTTGCCCGTGTTCTTCAATTTCAACTGTTTTGACTCTCCGATTTTCCGTTTGTAGTTTCTGTTTGTTGTAATATTAATGATTGTATTTAGTTTAATCTTACTTATTGCCGTGTCATTATGTCTCTGTTAAGTGTGGCTGCGTGTCTGTTCCTTTATTTCTGTTATTGAACCAATAAAAGCTTATATGCACGTCTGCCTGCGTATTATTTTGAGACGCACACACGCACCCCTGAAAAAATGCAACGTGGTTCTGTTTAATTGGGATTGCTCCTGGCTTGAAATACGCAAAAATGGTCGCATATCTGAAATCGGCAATTATAAGCACCCTGCAAGATTTTGAACGTCGAAAATTCGAAAAAAAGGGTGCTTATATTTGCGTAAATACTGTATACTGTATTTTTTCGGGAATATAAGGTGCACTGTAAATTTAAAAAAAAAATGAAAATGTACTGAGTGTCTTATATTCCGCAGAAAAAATATAAATCAGCACGGCTTATGATAATACGGTAAAAAAAATGTATGTATTTTCATATAAAGAGCGAAGAGAAACGGTGATAGGAAGCGTGACTCACAGAAAACTTGATGATGTCATAGATCAGGTAGCGCGGGACTGGCTGGCCGTTCACTTTATCCACAATCATTTCCTGCATCAGAAAACCAACCAAACATGACGCAGAAATCACAAGGGGTAGAGGCGGAAAGCGGTCACATGACCTGTAGTCTTGTGTAATAACAGGTGAATTACTCACCCCGTCCAGGAGTGTGTTGGAGAGGTGGACACGCAGATCCTTCCGGAAAGGGAACTCTAGGTTTGCTATGTGGAAGACGGAGTTGTCTCGGTCGATCATGTGGACTTCATCTTTCCCATCGATCAGCATCATGTACCTGTGAAGAGAAGATGAATAACAACATATGAATAATAGGCCGTCTGGACCGTGATGAGTGGCGTGGAGAGTTGAACTCAGTTGAACTCTAAACTTTACCGCATCTTTAAACGTTTTACCCGCATCTTTGAGTCGAGATGATATGAACAAAGTTGAAATGTCAAAGTCTAAAGTCTAAAAAAAAAAAAAATATTCAATTACGACTGACAGGCTCACTACAGCGTAATAAATGTACAATATCTTATTCACAAATATCACAAACGCAATTTTATAGTGACTTTGCGTTGGTCTGGATCTAATAAAAGCGCTACATAAATAAACTTGAACTGGAGAACAAACACAACAATAGTTTCAAACCATCTGAACCAAGAGAGTCAATGAGTCGACAAATCCTGCACGCAAAAAAATCCATTAAAAAAAAAAAAACTATCGTATATGTATATTTTCATAGTGTGAATATTTTTATATTATTAAATTATTATGATAGCAACAAGTGGAAAGAGATTTGAAAGGAGCTGATCAGTGAGTGGTACTCGGCGTGGACGACAGCGCGAGATAACGAGCTCGTTACAGCATCAGCAGCTGATATGAGGAGCACGCGAATCAGCGGGACGCAGCGTGGCGGCTGTTAGCGGATTAAAGGGTCAGCTCGCGCGGGTTTGATTCGGCGAGGGGCGGGGTCCACCTGAGGGTCCGCCAGCATCATCATGAGTCAGAAGGAGCGAAGGATTGAGACGGGTGGGTAATATAAAAAAAATCCTCATTTATCCTATAATTATCCCATTAACTGTTGAAACAATCGTTGGAGTCCCACAATTGTTTATCAATTAAGCAGATTATAACCACTGACTTAGTGAAAAAAATATTTTAAAATTCCCAAACCACCACTTCAGAACCGATACGTATCAGTACAAATTTTACTTATCCAATTTTGGATGAATGGATACATTTATATAAAGATACTGTAGATTGATTTAAAAATTGTTTTATATATTTAACAAAAAGCTACATGCAAACAATATTTGGTTAAACGAGCATGTTATAATAAGAAGAAAAGTTGGAGAAAATGTTTGTAAAAAAATAAATAAATAATGCAAATTGGTCCAATGTTTGAAGATTTTGTTAAAATGTAATGGATTGACACCTTTAATTAAATCAACAATCTATTAAACTGTTCTTTGAAGGTCTATTTTTAAAGCAGGTTGAGGTCAATTACAACATTATTTTTCCAGTATTTTTTCCGTCAGGATAATAACAGAACAGTGAGGCCTTGTTAGATAATTACATTACTTTAAAAATCTGATAATCATATTATAGATCAGGGGTACTCAATAGGCGGACTCCGGTCCGCGTCCGGACCCAGACGCGATTACTTTTGGACCGACGGCAAAACCAACATGCTACTCTTGTGATCAAAATCCAAAGGCGTTTTCAGTGGTCACGCAATTTTTATTCAGCATTGTTCATTCACACACACGCAACAACGCAAACGAATATATTTATAAATGTATAGTGGTGCTTCGAGGAGGACGAGGAGGAGGAAGACGGTGAGGATGAGGGCAAGGCCGCGCCCCCGGGGTCCGAGGCTGGCTCCTCCCACTCCACCCAAGGCAAGAAGAAGAAAGAGCGACTGAAAGTGGTGAGCACGAAAAGCAGAAAGACAGGCGTGTGTGTGTGTGTGTGTGTCAGTGGAGCAGAGGTGTAAAGATAACCAGACAGCCATACTTGAGTAAAAGTTC
>MU204386.1:1289547-1330079 GCA_017309775.1 Paedocypris sp. Pulau Singkep
GGAGTGAGAGAGAGAGAGACAGACAGACAGAGAGAGAGAGAGTGTGTGAAACAGTGAGAGAGAGAGGGAGAGAGAGAAAGAGAGAGAGAGAGAGACAGAGAGAGAGAGTGTGTGTGAAATGGTGAGAGAGGAAGAGAGAGACTGTAGGAGAGAGAGAGAGAGAGAGAGAGAGAGAGAGAGAGAGAGAGAGAGAGAGAGAAAAAAACAGGGTGAGAAGGTGAGGAAAAGAGAGTGAGAGAAAGAGAGAGAGGGGAAATAGAGAGAGAGGGAAAGAGAGGTAAAGAAATTGATAGACAGAAAGACTGATAGAGACAGAAACACAGATAAGAGAGATAGATGGACGGATGGACGGATGGACAGATGGACAGATAGATAGACAGACGGATGAATAAGAGAGATGAATGGATAAGAGATGGATGGATAGATGGATGGATAGATAGTAAAATAGATAGATAAATGAATAAGAGAGATGATGGATGGATGGATGGATGGATAGATAGATAGATGGATAAGATGGATAAGATGGATGGATGGATGGATAAGATGGATGGATGGATGGATGGATAAGATGTGTAAAAATGTGAGAGATGATTGAACGGACAAACTGATAACGGCAGAGGGAAGGATGGAGAGAGGGATGAGGGTGACGTACCCTTTGCAGGAGAGCTTGACGTACTTGATCCCCTCCTCCACGATTTCTGCTTGATCGTAGAAGCGGCTGGTGTTGGTGAGATCCACCAGTAAACCCATCTTCACCTGTAAGAGACCTGATGGTCACCACACAGCTGACGGATGGATGGATGGATGAGGCGTGTGAGATACCTTCAGGCTCTTCAGGTAGTTGGACAGCATGCTGGGGTGGAAGCGGTTCTCCTCCAGGACGTTATCGTCGTACCGTGGTCCCAGCATGGTCTTCATGGGCAGGAACTTCCCTGCAGAGAAGGTTCCAGCCAGACAAGACTAGTCAAACTCGGAACACCAAGGGAAACAGTTTTTGGTTTTTACAGTAAAAAATGGGTTTTGCGCTTTGAGACAGTTAAAACTGTGAAAAGCGCCTTACAAATACTCATTATTATTAATTATTATTATTAGTAGTAGTAGTAGTATTATTACAGCAGAGGACATACAGTAAAAATATATAGAACAATAAAGATAACATGCATTATATACAAATATACAAATTGGAACAATGTGTTGAAAATTACTGTTGTAAATAAAAAAACACAGCAAAACATCAAAAGAATAAGATAAATAGTAAGATAATAAAAAGAAAACAAAACTATAAAAATAAATAGTACGATAATAAAAAATAATAAAAAAAAAATAATAATAAAAAAAGTGACAATAAAAGTAATTTGAATTGAATTTGATAAAAAGAATCATTAGGATATCAAACACGTTATTACAGTAACATTTATTATTTTAAAAATGATAACGAATTGTTGAAAACAAATGTTTGTTGTAAATAGAAAACACAGCAAAACATCATCTTACACACACAAACAAGTTCATAGTGTCTATTTGTTTAATTTACAAGAAAGATTCTTTTAAATCAGACACAAATGTGAATTTCTGCTATCAATAGACTTACTTTTTGTAACTTTTACTCACTTTTTGTATATTTTACTCATTTTTACATTATTTGATTGTATTTTTATCTTGATGATTTTTTTTTATTTTCATTTTGTATGTTATTTCATATTTTATATTTAAATCTATATATGTTATCTTTATCTCCATTTTATTGTATTTCCCCAATCCCTATGTTTAAATGCTGGACGATCAAAAACGTATTTAACTACGTGTCGTACCACGTATAATATGTATGTAACATGACGAATAACATTTAAATTTGATTTGAACCTGACGTGTTTCGACAAATTCACAACTGTGTCTGATATAAAAGAATCTTTCTTCTAAATCATCTTACACAATACACATATTAATAAAATAAAATAAAATAAAATAAAAAGCCATCATTGCCCAAAATTCACATATGCACAAACATCTGGAAGTGTTTACTGAATCACATAACCCATCCAATGTATATTACCACCGTTATGTACATTTATATACTGTATGTTCAAGTTCATGTTCTGTGCATTTGTAAGGCACTTTTCACAATTTTAACTGTCTCAAAGCGCACGTGTGAATATGTAAGAGAATTGTTGCTTTTTATTCCTTAGTAGTTGGTGTTAAGAAAATAGCTATGATTATCACTACGACAATGGCCAGTTAATGTATATATTATTCCAAAAGTAGAATATGTACGCAAAAACCCCATGTGCAATTACACAACTATTATGACATTTCACCCCTGCTTATTGTTCTATTCTAACGCGTTCGAGGATGCTTGTGAATATTCATACGAAAGCTTTCATTTGACGAAAATGATTCGCTACTCCGACAGCGACGCGTTTGATTCACCAATCCGATAGCTCTACGTCACTCTCCTACTCTAATATTCATGAGCCAGGCAGGCGCTCTGCAGTCCGATTGGTCGCTTTCTCTAAACGACGTCACTGTGTTGACCTGCGAGCAGGGAGCTAATCCGACTAGCCATTCGATTTCAAACCATTCAAAACAAACAAGTAAACATCCGCCCGGTGGCTCCACGTAAACATTCACCAATCGCCCATCACCCTGACAAATAAACAGCTTCCCCCGCGGGCTCACAGACACGAGAGACGGCTATTTCTCCAGTGTCGATTCGGAGGCTAGCGGTTGCTGCCGCAGGCTAATCGGCCACACCGCACCGCATTTACGCGTTTAATCCGCACTCGCCATGGCGACAGACGCACTGACACACCGCTGACCTTTACCGATAACTCGAGCCGATCGCGGAGAGGCGGGAGAAGCGGCTGGACGGTGCTCACCAGCCACAGGTTGTCCTCTTCTCGGGCAGTTCCTCCACCGAGGCGGGACTCCGGTTAGCGACATGCCGCCGCCGCTGCCGCTGCCCGCTCACTGCGCTCCGCGTCCGGTGGCTCGAGTGTGTCGCGCGGGCTGGAGCTCTTCAGTCACCCGCTGCCTGGGCCGCTCTCCCGGATAGTGAGGTGTTCGAGTGGCGCTGGTGAGCTGTGCGCTGTGTGGAGACGCTCGCTCGGGTCAGAGTTCACGCTAGAAGCGCCATGAGGCTCCTGGAACTCTCTGAAGAGTCGCTCCCGGTTCCGCGCGCTGCTGCTGCCCCGCTGAGATCCGCACCGACTCCGCCGCTAATGACGGGAGACGCCCGGCAGGGGGCGCGACGACACGCTGTCACACAGCTGACAAATCATGCGACGGAGGGATCGGTGTCTGGATGTGTGCATGATTTGAGAACTATAAATGCGAAAAAGTGTTTAAAGTGTACGTGTGCGTTTGTTCCGGTGTTCTAAAGTTCTATCCTACACGTGAGGATTTTATTACGTTCTGTGCGCATGCGCGGTAAAAATACATACACTTGTGCAATGCCGGTAATTTTTCTTTTAATATCCTTTAAGCGCTCACATGTATACATATATTACTATTTATTTTATAAATATTAAGATAGAACGCTAGGTTTCCTGACTTTACATTAAGCGAGCACGTCGAACATGCGTTCATCAGCTTGTGTTTTTCATGATAAAATTCCTGAATATGAAAACTACCCTCTCAGACTAAGGTCACTGGGCAGGAATTATCTTTAGACATTTACAGTCATGCAAATGGTACATTTTGTGAACATGCGTTGAAAATGTTTAAACTTCACCAAACTTTATTCTTCATATTCTTCATTTTATTTTACTATGATTGTCTAATTACCACTGTCACATTCCAAGACAGATTTAATTTTCCGTTTTTACTTCCCGATGTGGCCAGAACATGACATAATTGTATTATCGCACGTGCACAATGCGCGATGTAGGAAATCCTCACGTGTAGGACAGAATTTTAGAACACCTGTTTGTAAATATTTAAAATGACGTAACGGTCACCATGCACATGCGCACTCGCACCGCATGTCAAGAACAACAGTGAGTGCGGCGTTTTCTCAGGACGGCGCGCATATTCCAAAACTGACCTCAAAAACTGCGATGAGAAATTGACCTTCATCTACCTGAATGTTTCTCACCCGCTGACGAACCGTTAATACGCGTCTCGTCGTGGTCACGTGCGGCGTCTCTACTAGTCACATCCGCACGCGCGCGTCTGGTCGTGCTGACACGATGATGCTGGGAGATGCTCAGGGACATCGCGTGGAGAACCGAGTCCGGAAGGTGCACAGGTCCAAACCAGCCCTGAAGAGGAGGAGGAGGGGACGCAAAGCGCGCAAAGCCGCCAAAACAAGCGTCCACAAAAGCTGCGGCAAACCTTCATCATCATCATCATCATCATCATCACCTGTGCACCGACAGGTAACCAGCAAAACGGAACTTACAGAAACAGAACGTCCAAAAAACGTATTCATGATCGTGTAATTAACGGTCCTGCACTGAGCGTCTGTCGTCACGGCCGCCAAACTTTAACTTTATGACGTAACTTTTTAGCCAAGTTGCGTCTCACTCCAACTAGAAGAGGGTAAATATTTGACACTAAATGACGAGCACAAAAAAACGCTGGTAAAACTGACAATAACGGGCAAAAGTTTGAACAACGGTGGTAATAAAAAGTACGTTTTTAGCTAAAAGATGCAAATAATGAAAGCGTGAACACGTGACATGCTGGGACTTGTAGTTCTTCTCTGACCCCGCCCATTATTCTCCGTTGCGATTTTCCCGATGTCATGATTTGTTAATTTTTGGTTTGGGTTAGTGTTTTATTTATTAAATATGATTAATTAAAATATCTTTCTTGATAAAACAATATGTGCTTAATCATGCAGCCTCGATTTGAATGTAATTTTTGTCCAGTCAGTTAACAACCTGTGGCTTTAAACAGTAGATAACAAATTGGACAAAATCTCCAATGAATATTCAAGTACCTTGAACCAATATAGTACCAATGGGCTGATTTTTACCGATGTAAATAAATCGCACACCTATACATGAAAACATGCTAATCTGAACTAGCATCACTGCTAAACTTCAAATTTCACCTTTGAAAACTTTTTTGTTCGCCTTTCAGCAAACAGGCGGGGGTGGGCCGTGCGGACCCTCTGAGACCCCGCCCCGTACCGAGGTCATCGGGAGGTCAAGCGATCCTCGTTCCCGCCTCGCGTTCTTTGCGGAGAAGACGTACGCTGGAGCCAAGTTCAGCGAGCCGCCTTCGCCCAGCGTCCTGCCCAGACCTCCCAGTCACTGGCTCCAGGAACACGTCCTTCAGCCCTGCAAACAGCTGATGGCTCTGCACCTCAAAACCCTCAGAAGATCGCTGGACTTTGGAGAAATAGACATTCTCTTATAACCGATCGCCACGCGTGTCGGCGAAGTGGCCTTTTCGACTCCAGATCAGAGTTTGTGGAGACAAAAAGTCAAAATGTGTATTTTTTTCCATCACGATAATTTACTTGAAGTAAATTGCGATCAGCTAGTGAAACTCCTGCATGATGGGATTTCCTGTAGATTTTAATTGTGTCAGGCGAGCGGACAAAACTGCTTGTTTTGTGAATGCATCGGATGCATTTTTATGGTTTGCTATGTTGCTAATAAAATAAAAAGCTTTGTTCTCAATTTGTTTTCAGTTGTAGCGTTTGTTTTCCTGAGGAAATGTATAATGTAATCATTTGTAGTTTAATTAAAGCCAAAATTTGGTGTCATAGTTAAAACAAACGTTTTGAAATGAGCATTTTTTTATATCATAATGAAGCTTTTGTCAAGGACATTTTTTTTTACTTATTTTACATTTTCTTACATATACATTTTCTTATGTACAATTTTCAGATTCAAGATATCTGCTGACTAATTTTGACTTTTTAATCACTACGACTATTTTGACTATTAATGTTATATACGAATCCGAAAAAGTTGAGGAATTGCTTTACACCAGATTCAATCACAGATAGATGGATTTATTTAGGACCTAAATAAAGCTAAGAAAATGTCTTCTTGACTTTAAGCCTTTATTCATGTCACGTTTGACGCCTCAATTTAAAAAATATCTCACGCTCAATCTGTCAGCACGGCTGAGGGTAAATTAACAGATTAAGATCAAATGAAGTGCGTTTCTCATCTTCAGGCAACAATGCAAGAAGCAGAGGTGTAAAGTACTTGATACATATATGTATACAATATGTATGCATATGTATAATATAATTGATTCTAAAAAAAAAAAAAAAAAAGTACGACCAACGCATAAATTGAAAAAAAAAATCTTTAGACATTGAAACACTGAGCATAGTATTTGTACTTGTATTAGTACTTGTACTATATTGATTGCGTGAATTTATTGGGACTGCGTAAATTGAAAAGTTTCTTATATTTTTGATTCTTAGTACAAGTACAAAGTAGCCAAAATACTATTGAGTAAAAAAAATATTTACAATGTTTAAGTACTTTACACCTCTGGCAAGAAGACGTTTTTTTGAGTAGTTGACTACAAAAACCAGAGATGATGGTTATACAGTTTTATTAGTGATTTTACTCAACAAGATTCTACATTTTAACCCGCGCGCCACTACACATCAACATGTAAAGCGACCTTCCAATAAAACCGAATGCTTTCTGTTTAAATATACAAACGGAAAAAAAAAACGTTCTTGCTTGTGGAACGACATTCCAGAGAAAATGTGAAAACGTCTCGAGTTTTAAAATCGCTCCATTATTCTCGCTCTTCGTCGCCTTTAACTAACACCACAGCTCGTTCTTTTTCCATTGCAAACTTTGTGGCTCGGCTTTTAACACCATCCGTCCATCCAAACTCCACCAACTCGAACTTAACTCTTCTCTACATGTATGTAACTGGACTGTGGACTTTCTGACTAACAGCACTCAGAGAGTCAGAATGGACACTAACATCTCATCCACCCTTGTTGCTAACACTTGTTGGGCTCCTCAAGGGTGTGTCCTGAGCCCTCTACTCTTTCCAAGTTCAAGTTCAAGTTCAAGTTCTGAGCAATCTTCAAAGCGCACAACATCTAGAGTCGTGGTGTCACAACAAAAACCTGCTTTTAAACAGCAAAGAGACCAAGGAGATTGTGGTGGACTTCAGAGAGAAGAGACAGGACCATCTACCTCTCCTCATTTGCACCGCGGTGGTGGAGAGGGTGAGCAGTTTTAGATTCCTGGGGGTAACCGTGTCTGAAGATCACCTGAACACATCACCTCAGCGTCTCTACTACCTGAGGAAGCTGAGGAGCGTCCACATTCCCACACCTCAGATCATCGGAACTACTCAGCCTGAGATCAGCACCATCTACTCCACCCGCTGTAGGAGAAGAACACACAACATGTTCCACCTGCTGCCCTCGGGGAGAAGGTACAGGTCAAACGCCTTGTGACAATGACAATAAAGAAACCATATGAAATGTAGAACTGTAAAAGTAACGCAACAGCAAACACAATTTCCGGAATCATCATTAAAAATGGCGCAGAACAACCAACGCACTGATTGTGTAGTGTTAGAGTGCCAGAGGAGACGTGTTCTAAAATTCTGTCCTACATGTGAGTATTTCCTACATCGCGCATTGTGCACGCGCAATAATACAATTACGTCATGTTCTGGCCACATCGAGATGTAAAAACGGATAGTTATATCAGTCTTAGAATGTGACAGTGGTAATTAGACAATCATGGTAAAATAAAACGAAGAATATAAAGAATAAAGTTTGGTGAAGTTTAAAAATTTTCAACACATGTTCACTAAATGTACCATTTGCATGACTGTAAAGATAATTCCTTCCCAGTGACTTTAGCCTGAGAGTGTAGTTTTCATATTCACTAATTTTATCTAGAAAAACACGCGTATAAAAGCTGACGAACGCAAGTAGTTCGACGTACTCGCTTAATGTGAAGTCAGGAAACCTAGCGTTCTGAATTGTTATAAAATAAATACAATTACATATATACATGTTCATATAAGTATACATTTAATCGCTTAAAGGATATTAAAAGAATAATTACCGTCATTGCACAAGTGTATGTATTTTTAGCGCGCATGCGCAAGAGCGATGTAGGAAATCCTCATGTGTAGGATAGAATTTTAGAACAGCGGGTTCTCCACAGGGTTTTCTCCTGGTTAGAGAGGTTTTTTTTTACCTGGCCACTGTCGCAGATGTGCTTGCTCACTCGTCTTTGTCTTTGTCATAGTGATAATCACAGTCATTTACTCAACACCAACAACCAGACCATCAAACGAATAAATATCTTCACGCTACTATTTATTGTTAGTCACTTTTTACTTATTTGTATTATACCGAAATTTTTATGCAAATGTACATTTCTATTTTTCGTTTCTTTTATTATTATTCTATTTCTCTTTTGTGTGAGCAACCGTAACCGAAAAAGCAGTTTCCCCCGGGGGATGAATAACGTTTTTTTAATTTTGAATTTGAATTTGAATAAAAAGCAACAATTCTCTCACATATTCGCACGTGAAAACTGTGAAAAGCACCTTACAAATGCTCAGAACTTGAACAACTTTTCACATTTCGTCCGGAACGTCATTCCGCGCTTCTCGGAACAACGAACCCTGAAAACAAACAACACACAGCGTTAAAAAAGCCCCGTGGAGTGGCTGTCACTGCGAGTAGATGGACCAGTAGATGACGTTGAAGAGCGTGTAGGCTCCGGGGAAGATGACCCGCGAGTATTTGTCTATGGCGTGAGTGTCAATAAAAACGCTGCTGCGCTGCGCGGTCACGGCGGGTCGGTGAGCCCCCTGCTCCCCATCCAGCACCAGGTGGACCAGGAACTGCTCCTGCTTGTCCGCGTGCAGCTCCGACATGCCGTAGTTCCCCGTGGTCATCATGTCCATCTCGCTGTAGCTGCTGCTCATCATCATCCCGGCCGGGTGGGTCGTCCCGCACGTGCACGGCAGCTGCGGGGTCACAGAGCTCCATTGTTAATAGTTCATCTTTCTTAAACCTTATAATAATAATAATAATAAAAATATGAGTGTTTGTAGGGCGCTTTTCACAGTTTTAACTGTCTCAAAGCGCACAGATATTAATTTATTAATAATATTACTTATATTAATATTAATATTTATTATTAAATGTATTCATATTTAAACCTTAATTCGGTTTAATCTTGCTGATTCAATTTTAATTTTCAAATTCGCGTTTTATTTGTCACATCCACGATTCTTTTTCAACAACGTGAAGTGAAATTTTGTCCAGCATGTTAACATGGGGGGGCAACCTAATTTAAGATAGGGGATAAAAAAATAAAACACAAAAGCTATAAAATACAAGAATACAAAAGCAATAAAATACAATAAAAAGAGAGATAAAATATGAATAAAATACAAGTGACAAAAAAATACAATAAGGGTGAGAAATACGGCATAAATATAAAGATAAAATATGAATACAAAATACAAAAGATACAAATACAAAAGCAGAAAAAGTGACTTGAGTGATTTAAAGTGTCACGTTACGATTAGTACGATACTTTGTTGCAACGTTTGTAACGGATTGTAGTCGTAAGTGACCCACAATGTAACTATTCGGTGTTCTTTTGTCTTTTCAAAACCAGACTTTTTTTTTTTATTTTCACCTGAATCTTTTTTTTTTCGGTTGAATCGCACCAGAGTTTTTTCGCATCATTTGGGCAGGTGTGAAAGCAGCAAGCGAACTCGGGTCCGCACCAAAAGCAGACCAAAAAAACGGTTTGCTATGTTGCTAATAAAAGGCTTTGTTCTCAATGTGTTTTCATTTGTAGCGTTTTCCTGAGAAAATCTTATCATAATCAATCATAATAATTGGTACAGGTTTGGTACTGGAACAAACATAGATGCTAATTTACGTAAAGTCCAAAACAATATATGCTACTATGAACAAAGTGTCGATGCTAAAATGAAACGCTAGTATGAACAATTAGTGTTTATGCTAAAGCGATACATACTAGTACAGTATAAGCTACATTAGCTACATTGCTAGATGTGTCAAACTAAAACAAAACATGCTAAGTCGATAGCTACAATGCTAAAATGTAACATGCTTGAACAATTAACAACAATTAATGATTAATCGCGATTAAATGACTGAGGCTTGTAATATTGAGGTGTAATATGTAAATTAATTTAAATTCAACACTAAATAAACCCTCGTTTAAACTGTAAAATATTTTAGTATAATTTTTGTTCAATTTGCAATGTATTGTCTTTGAGGTCGAGTCGCACTTTTTTCAAGATAAAACAAACAAAAAAACTCTTTTTTTTTTTAACTCTTAATAAACCCTAATAAAAACAGGACGTTGTGTTTTTGTAAAATAAATAAATAATAATAATAATAATAATAATAAAACGTTATGGTGTTTGGCCTTCTCTTTGTCAACTGAAAATGAACTGTAACTTAATATATACTTATCATAACATGAAACATATGTCTACATAAAACGTAGAATGTCTGTTTTTAAAAATAAGTGTAAGTAAATACATTGTTGTCTGTTTAATTTGTATGAATCTAAAGCTTCGCCTTTTTGAACAGAGCAAGTTATTTGCAGTTGAAAAGGAACTGTGTCTGTGTGAGAGGGGAAAAGTAGGTCAGTGTCACTTAGACACTTTGCGCGTGACAACACCTGAACTCAATGACTGTGAGCTGCTGGTCTTAATGAAAAAGCGCGTGGCACACTTGGTTTTATTCATTGCACGTTGCCAAACCGAAAGTAAAAAAAAATGCAATCGTGATTAACGGCGTTAAAAATAATTGACGCGATTAAGCACTTTAAATTAATCACGTTCGTTAACTTTGGCAGCACTAATAATTATGTGTGTGTAACTATGTATATATTTGTTGTACATTTTGTAAATATACCATTGCAAACGTGCATATGCATAATACGTACAATTTATTAAAAATTGAAAAAAATTGTAAAGACGAATCTGATAATGTTCCTCACCCTGCTGTTGCGTTCTCTGCGCTCCTGTAGAGTGGAGAGGTAGTTGACGGCGGCGTACTCGATGACGGAGAGGAAGACGAAGACGAAGCTGACCCACAGGTAGATGTCCACGGCTTTGATGTAGGAGACTCTGGGCATGGAGGCGTTGACTCCGGTGATGATGGTGGACATGGTGAGCACCGTCGTGATGCCTGTGAGGAACCAATCACCTGTCACTCAAGCTCCATCGTAAACGTTTACACCTGTTAAACGTTTTTATACGGCCAGCCGAACTTGTACAAATTAAATGAAAGTCCAACGTAAATCCGGTCATGAAGGTTTATTTTTATTTTCTTTTTGAACACATTTTAAAAAGCGGAGCCATCAAATGTCCACGTCTCCGGTTCTTGCACCGAGGTGGAGTTCGTGAAACGAGGTGGATTTTTATTAGGGATGTCAAAGTTAATGCGTTAACTCATGCGATTAATTAAATATGCTTAATCGCGTCAATTTTTATTAACGTCATTAATCGCACTTCCGTTTTTTTTGGTTTTCGAGTTTCACTTCAAAACCATTCAATAATATGTGTACAGTATTTTGCAAAGATGAAATCACGCCGCACTTACGTATAGAAAAAAGAAAGTGCAATGCAATAATTCGCAGTCTCTCAAACGACTCTCGAATGACTTTCAGCTTTGTTTTATTCCTTGAATGTGTGATCGGTGTTTTGCTTCTTTTGATATAAATATGTGATCGCTGTTTTGTTCCTTTAGTTAAAATTGTGTGATCAACGTTTTCAGCTAGACCAATTATCAGTGCCATACTTTTGCCACACAAATATACAAGTGTTCTTTTTACTGTGTGTGTGTGTGTGTGTGTGCACTTCACTCGATGCGTTAAATGCAGAGCAGCAATTTTGATAAGGTTTGTAGTGGCCATATTGACAATCACGCTCACGTTCACTTTTCCTCAATAAAAATTGCTTTTTTATTTAAATTATGACCGGCTCACCCATTGTTTTCTTTAGTCAAAAACGGTATATTAGATATAGATTATACAGATAGATTATATTAGATATTAGATTATACAGTTTTTAAACAAGTGTTTATTTTGTGTTGAGTTTACATTAATTTATATTTTATACTTCAATATTCAATATGACAAGATTCTATACTTATTATTAATAATTGTTAATAATAAATAATTATTAATAACGCATAATTATTGTTTGTGATTTATCGCAATTTGGTTGGGTAAGTGCGATTAACTAGTTTAAAAAAATTAATCGTTTGACAGTTAATTTTTTATGAATTTTGCATTTGTGAACTGAGGCACCACTGTATTTCCTCCATATCCCAAAATGTGTATTTTTCTCCAGCCTGGTCACGCCCCTTTGTCGAATGTTAGAACCCAATGTGGCCCGCAAATCGAAATATTTGCCCACCCCTGATCAAGAACGTCACGTCTCTCACCCAGAGGAACCCGAGCAGGAACGGCCCGGCGGTCGATCCAGAAGGAAACCCAGGACAGCATGACCATCAGAGTGGCGGGAAAGTAGGTCTGGAGCAGGAAGAAGAAGATGTGACGACGCAGGGTGAAGTGGATGTACAGACGGTTGTACCAGCCTGTGGGGAAGATGGCGTCATGTCTTGTTAAACAACTCATTATTTATTATAACTTATTCAAGTGACAATTACAGTTGCGTCGAAAACCCATTTTTGATTTTCAGCTAATGAAAACCCACATAATTCCATTAAAATGAAGAAAAATAAAATTATGGGATCATTATATCTGATTTCAACTAAATGGCATGTATTTGGCCACCGTAGTCAGAAGGCATTGTGGGAAATGTAGTTTTTGTCCAAAGCACGCTCTTAATTTATTTTTTGGTATTTATTTTTTTTACACTCTTAAATTTTATTTTTTTTTACGCTTAAAACTTTTAAGCTCTTAAAAGTGGGCGAAATAAAATGGCATGGCGGGCCACATCTGCCCCCCGGGCCTTGAGTTTGACACGTGTGCCGTATATAGTCGTTGGGAGAGAGTTAAGAAGAACCTTAGAAGGCTGTACATGGACATAGCATGTGAGCAAAGAGACAGTTACGGGAAGTTTGCAAGACGTTTGCTTACTTCAAGGTTCTAGTTCTGGAACATGTGGTTGAGCAACACACACACACACACACACACATGTAGAAAGTTAAATATGCACCAAAAGCATCAATTTGCACGAGAGAGAGGCGACTGTATTTTATTTAATTATTATCCGTCAACACTTACTGCCGATTGCACTACTTACTTCTGTATTTTTGCGTCATTCATTTCAATTTTGCTTTTCATTCTTGCACATTTTATTAACTGTTGTTGTTTAATTTTTTTCTGTTGGTGTTAGTTTTTTTCCTCGATATTTACTTTTTTGTTCGCTGCTGTTAAACATAGAAATGTCACCCTTGTGGGATTAATAGTCTCATTTACTCTAATCTATGTATTGTTTTATTATTCCTTTCAATCTGAATTGAAGGCTGTGCTTGATGTTATTGTTATGTTACGTTATGTTATTATATGTTATTGATGTTATACACACACACACACACACACACTGGGTCTGGCAGTACCTGTGCTGCTGTAGAAGGCCAGTTTGGTGGTGGTGTGGAACTCCTGAATGAGGAACTGAGAGAGCGAGATCTTCTCATCCGTCTGCAGAGACTTGTTCCCTCGTTTCCAGTACAGCATGAGATCATCATCAGTGTAGGCATCTGCGCGCACACACACACACGCACACACACACACACACACACACACACACACCGGATTATACGCTAGTCAAGGTCACTGGCTGTGACCTACCACCTACACATGTTTATGATTCATGTTGATGTGTGTGCGTGTGTGTGTGCGTGTGTGTGTGTGTGTGTGTGTGTGTGTGCAGAGGCAAGTGAGGCCTTAATGCTCGGATTTTATACTAAAGTGGGGCCCTGTGGTCACGTGTGGGGACCTTTGTCGGGGCTGCACAATTTTGAAGCCTAGACAAGATGGAATATTATAAAGTTATAAAGACAAAAGTTATTTTGGGCTTAAGTGACTTATTGACAAAAAAAAACATTCAAATCACACACACACCACTATGCTAACCTTATCCAAAATTCAACTGTAGTGGTGTGTGTGTGACTTGACTTTATTTTTTTTAACTTTTGTCATTTTGTCAAATCTATTTAAAAGCCCTGCTGCTTTAATCTCAGATGAAAACATTTCAATAAAACACTTCCGCTGACCGACACTGACTGTATTTTACAGGAGAAATATTGTTCACACAATCAAATTAGGATAAAAAAAAACAACAGGCATTTACATGTGCATTCAAGATACACAACATTCGCCGTGATCACGTTACATAACAAACTATTCCGCCGCGCCTCCGAAGCAGGAAATAACGGGATTGTCCTGCATTTACTAAATAACGCATTTGTGTTGTCATGTGGATTATCTTCAGAAGTGAGGAGCATTCGCACTCACAGCTCTCGATCTCCAGCGAGCAGGTCTGCGTGTCCAGAGGGAAGTGGCTGAGGTCCATGTTGCACATGGATGTGACCGTCACCCTGTAAGTGATGAAGAGCAACAGTAATGAAGGTTCTGATCTGCTGGATTCATCTGGCTTGCTTTCACTCCAGACTTCCACAGGTTTGGATTGTGAGGCGAGGAACAGATTTGACTTTCGAGACCCTAGCTTGATGCCTTTGCATGTTCTTCTCCTTTTGCTCTGGCTTTCCAGCTTCTAAATTGCCCACATGTGTGAGTGATGTACATTGTGTTTGGGCATTGTACGTTCTGCTCTGTGATTGGTTGGCCACCTTTCCAGTGGGTGTGTCCACACATAAGGTTCAGAAACTTCAGCTTCCGCACCCCATGACCCAGAAATGGAAGAAACACTTGAACGTGCAACGTTCTTGTTGAATTTTGTTTTTGTCTTTTTTTCATCTCGTAGATTTATTTGTCTTTGGAGGGTAAAAAAAAACCTAACTAGCTCATGCTAAATGCTGATTGGTCACGTTGTTTTTGATTGGCTTTCAGTAATTGTTGCATTTTTTTTTTCGCAGGAGGTTTCGCGACGGACGGATAGCATTTGATTGTTTTACCCGCAGATTCTCTCTCTCTCTCTTTTTTTTAATGCAGCTCTTTCCATTTCATACCTTTTTTTCTCCACTTTTACTCAATTTGTTTTTCTTCCCTTTTTTTTCTCTCTCTCTAAATTCTTCACTTTCTCTTATATTTGTCCTACCACCCTCTATCCCTCCTCTCTCCCTCACTTTTTCACGTTTTTCTTCCCATTTTTCCCATTTAGTTTACAGTCTTTTGGCATACGCTTTCACACAAAGCTCTGTGTTTCTTTCGTTACCAGAAAGTTTCTTTCATCCCCTGGTGTACATACATCTTGATTGAGAGTTAAACTTCACTTAAAATTGTGCAAAATACAATTTTTAGCTGCTTTGCCTTGGTCTGTGACTGAGAAAAGCTCTATATTAACAAACTGAACTTGAACTGGAACAATTTTATCTAAGCCACTGGATTTGCGAGAAATACTGAGCATTCCAGTCCCGAGTTTCCCGAGGTGTAAAGTGAACGTCCGCACTAAAGCCCCAGAGATCAACCATCTGCCCTGCGATGAGGACGAGCACTGGAGGAGCCACAATGGCTTTCCTGTGGGAGTGAAGGATAAAGTGGTTCTGTACATACTGGGTGAGGGACGGCGGTGGGATTACAGCTCACCAATGAGCCAGCTTTGTGTCCCGAGTCCCCATGCACACGTGGATCGCTTTAATCCCACAGATTTCCATTTACTAATCCACACGTTCACTATCAGGATCAACCTATACCTTCTGTGACGTCAAAGCTGAGGTTCTGGCAGAATTTTCCAGATCAGAGCCCTATGGATGTTTACTGGCTCGATTCTCAACGCTCCTCTTCAACGGTTCTCGACGATTCTCTCCATCTCTATGAGTATCAGCTACTGAATCCTCTACGAATCATAAAGCAAAGCTGACACGAGCTTTAACTGCACTACGCTTGATAAGCAACAACGTGATTCTATGCATCGTCCTTTGCTACATTTCTGTCAGTTCCACGATATTTTTACAGATGTTCTTCATCTTCAAAGCAGACAGAAAACAGCCAATCAGAGGCCTTCTGAGTCACATGATGTGTGGTTGCATACTTGAGATCTACCACGCCCAAACATCAACAGAACCAACCTCAAGTGTCTCACAATGAAAACTGACCACTGATTTTAAAAGCCACGTTTCAAGTTAGGGGTCAATAGAGGAGGAGCCAACACTAGAACCTCTGAGCTGAAGGTGGGACTCACCCCAGACAACCAATCACAGGGCGGAACATACATAACGACGCCCTCCTACAAAACAGGCTTCCAAACTCTGAGTCGCCCGAGTTTGAGACCCACTGTTCTATCAAACTGACCACTGGGTTTCAAACTTTAAGGCTCCGCCTCCTCCTTGAAATGACTGGTTTTCTGCCAAGAGGTGGCACTGCCAACACGTCTCTGAAACTAATTAGTCAAATTTCTAACACCTGTCAGCTAACCTGAGGATGGTGAGTTTCGCTTGAGCCAGAAAATCAGAACTCAAACTCGGTGGTCAAACTCAAACAGAGCGGCTTGCCCACTTTACAGTCATTTTTGTTAGTTTCTCATATAATCATGAGTTTTTGAAATAATACTGAACATGAAAACTTTCCAAATCGTTTACTTAATATAACAGTCTTGATTTTATTGTTCTTTTTTTGTGAGTAACAAATAAAAGTGTTGCCAACCATGTTTGCCCTTTAAAAAAATGACGGTTTTAGTATTTTTTAGGCCCTTTGAAAAATAATTTACACGAACGCAACATATTTTCCCCGAAACAATCTGATATATTCCCAAAACAAGAACTTCACATAAAACATTTTAATAATAGCAACAACAAAAACAATTCCCTCCAAAAGCCACATTATTATTTCACATTATTCTCACATTATTCTTTTTCTCTGTTTCTATCACATTCGTTCCATCTCAAAGTGCTCGCCATGAGTGATTGGAGAAGAAACATATTGCACAACAACATCTGGATGAGGGTCGAGATTGATTTGCCAAGAAAGGGATTGTGTTGGCGAGCTTTGCTGGAAATCAGAATAATCTTTTATATGTAATGTTTGCATGTAGAAACACGCAAAGTCCATCTCCCACTGTCTCTTAAACCAATTGCCACACAGAAATATCCAGATAAATACAACGGTTTACAGTGCGTCTGACAAACGCTTTTATCAGAATTGACTTGGTTCCGTGTCAAGAGCCACAAACACAAAACCGTTGTGAAAAACCATTTGCATTTCTTCCCCAAGTGAAACCAGGAACTTGGATATATGACTAACTGAAATTAAAGTCGAATTAAATTGCACATTGTTTTACACAAATACGTAAGTGTGAAATGAAATGCTCAGAAGAATTTGATTTATGTATTGAAACATATTTCAATTTGACAGATTTAGCTGTCTGTCTATTTGTTAGTTGATTGAACTGTTTCTCACAGATTGAGCCTGTGTAAGTCTCGGTAGCAAAAACATTTAAAAATCTATTCTGTTCTTATCTAGAAGCCAGTGAAGTAAGAATAGATCTGAGGTACAATCATCAAGGTGATCATCAAGGTACAATCTGGCCTAAAGGATAAATATATAAAAACAAGAACGCAATTGGACCCAAGACTGAACCCTGAGGGACTCCATTTGACAAAACAGCCACTTCTGACCTAATGTTGTTAAGTTTGATATCTGAGATAAGAAAAAAATCATCGAAGGACTGAACCAGACTGAAGCCATTTAGACAAAACTCTATGACCCACAGAATCTAATGCTGCAGTTAAAACAAATAAAATCTGGACTGAATAACGGCCATCCTCATGTCACATCAGACCTTAAGAAGACCAATATCAGGGGATTGCAAAAACCATTCTGTTCCTTAAAAGTTATGTTCTGAAGAAGAATTTTGTATATGACAATTAAAATTTGAATTTGAAATTTGAAAAAAAGCTTTCATATTAGTCTATGTACTGTAACAGAATTGTCCTTTCCATCAGTGCAGTAGCCCCTCCCCCTATTGCTGATTGGCAGATTCGCCAAACAGACCTCACCAAACGTTCGTATTTAAATGTTTCCATTCTTAGCGTGTCCACCACGTCATGAACGCAACTACAATACAATTCAATTTTTTTCCTCTAAAATTCCGTTCCTTTTTTCAATAGTAGGACCAGAATTTGCTGATTAAAGATAAAAGATTGAAGAATCATCACAAAGAAGATTCGAAAGATATTGAATCATGAAAATCTGTACACGGTAAAATGAACAAAAGCGTACTTAAATATATACGTAAGGTACAAATTGTTACTAAGAAAATGATAAGAACAATTGTAAGAACTGTAAAACGTACTTAAGAAAAACATACACAGAGGCATCACTCAAATTTCAGCATCTGAAAATGTCAAGTCTTTTTGACTTACATAAAAAATCTAAAATTTTTGACTTGATTTTTGACTTTATCACTTAATCAAGTGGCTTAAGAGCCGTTCAAATAAAAATCGAAAGAATTACTATTATTATTATTATTATTATTATTATTATTATTATTAATCACTTGATTGACTTAAACAAAAGTGTTGCAATTCTGTTTATTTCATTTATTTTATGAATAATCTTACTATTTACAAATGTGTCGGTGAGCTGGTGGATGTGGTGCTCACCTCAAACTGTACAGCACTTTGCCGTCGGGATGCACTCGCAGCATCACGTTCTCCGTGGTGGTGTCGTGGATGAAGGAGCGCTTGGAATGGACGAAAAATATGTCGGGCACCCAGATCTTCTTCAGCAGGCGTCCGTCAAAGGTCATGCTCTGGTTAGTGTTGCTGGGGAAGGAGAGTCGCTCGTCTTTCCAGTAGTGTCTCAGGTACAGCGTCACCGTGAAGTCCTGCAGCACACGGCTTGATGAAGATCAGCCACACCCTGATACTGCCTCTCTCTCTCTCTCTCCCTCTCCCTCTCTCTGTCTCTCTGTGTATAGCTGTCTGTCTGTCTGTCATCCATCCATCAATCCTTCCATTTATCTATCTACTCTTAAGTGTGTGCGTGTGTCTGTGTGTCTGTCTATCTATCTATCTATCTATCTACCTATCTATCTATCTATCTATCTATCTATCTATCTATCTATCTATCTATCTATCTATCTATCTATCTATCTATCTATCCATCTATCTTTCTATATATATATATATCACCATCCACTCTCTTATGTGTCTGTCTGTCTGTCTGTCTGTCTGTCTGTCCATCCATCTTTCCACCTATCTATCTACTCTCTTGTCTATCTATCTATCTATCTATCTATCTATCCATCCATCCATCCATCCATCAATCCATCTGAGCAATCTATCAACTATATGTCTCTGTATCTCTGTTTGTCTATCTAACTGTAATTCCTTGTACGGTATTTGTCTGTTATTTATCATCCATCCATCCATTCTTTCATCTATCTGTCAATTTTGCTTTAAATAAGAATTTACTTGCATAAAAAAAGTCAAAACATTTTTCCAGCTCATTTTGGTCAAAACGCCCCAAGACTAAGAATTGATTATTATTGCTCATAAATCTGACTGCAGCTTTAGCTGTTACAAACTATATAAATCGAACGTTTAACAAAAACTAATTCTGCATCGTTTACGGTGAGCAAGTGCAGACTTCTGATACTAAAGCACCGTACCGTGACTGGTTATTCATCTGGACCACGAGACCCAGAAATCAATCAAGGCGTATAAAAGTCTGTATTGAAATAACTAATAATTCATTTAGTCTGATAGTCCTACCATATCTACTTCAGAGATGGTGTCCAGACTCTCCAGCTGAACATCTACACCCACAGGAATCGCTGGACCTGAAGCCAAACAGCAGAGCATTGGTTTAAAAGCTTTGGCTCAAACACAAACAAATAGGATTCACAAGATCACAAAAAGTATATCAAGAAAAAAAAAATTAGGCTATAAAAAAACCCCAATCGTTATCTTAACGATAATTTAATGATTACCGATATAAGAATATTAGAGATGATCTGTACAAAGGATGCTCTTCTAACAATGGAGTTACCATTTATGTTGAAATGCTGGACGATTGTAAAAACCATTTCATTGCATGTTGTACCATGTGTATATAACAAATAAAATTCCAATTTGATTTGATTTCTTGACATTTTTTAAAACCAGGCCTAAAGAACTGTAAGTGCTGCTGAACTGTGAAACACAATTTCCCAGAAGCCTCCATGTTCTACTATATTCGGTGTCGTATCTCCAATGCTTAGTGTCCATCCCATTTGTCCGTTTACATTTTTTCCCTTCTGACCAGTTTCCCGCCTTTGGTCCAGACGGATCACAAAGACGACATTTTCGGATTCCCGTCTCCATCCCTGAGCGCGGGAGTTTGTTTACTACGCGTTAATCGGCCGCCGCTGTGAGTTCTTCACAGTTTGGATGAACTTTAATGGCGATCTGGGCAGATATGTGATCGCCGGTGCAGCGAGCCACAGAAATCAGTGTCATAATCTCGCCTGAGCTTATGTAAATCCTGATTGCCTGTGATGTCACGCCAAATCCCGCGTAAATCGGCTCTGCCAGCATTTATTAAAATTGTCTGCTGCTGGAAATCCGTCATTAGTGCATCAGTGATAATTGTAGTCCGGTTAAGCGTGTGCGGCAAAACACAAACACAAACGTGGCGAGGCTTCACACGTGTCTTCTGCATCAGTGGCCCTCACCTCCGAAGCCCGGCCTCATGGTGAAGTCGTGGTCATCCAGCTTCAGGAGCTGCTCGGACTTGGTGACCGGAGCCTTGGTGACGTCTGGGGTTCTCATCAGTATGGTGCTGTTGGACCGGGATGAGAAAACAACGGTTTATTCTTCGCTTTTTGACTGCTGTTGTGAATGTACAGTACTGTGGAAGCCTGTTTCCGCCACTAAAATAAAAAATAAAAACAAGTATTCAGACTTTTTATCTCAGAATTCTGACTTTTTTTATCTCAGAATTTCGAGTTATTAAGTCAGAATTCTGAGATTAAAAATGTATATTTTTAAAAATTCTGACTAAATAACTCCGAAGTCTGAGATAAAAAAAATCGTATCTTTTTATAAATTCTGACTTATTAACTCGGAATTCTGAGATAAAAGTCGGAATTCTGAGATAAAAAGTTCAAGTTCAAGTTCAGGTTCATTTGTATAGCGCTTTTCTTGGTCCGAGACCAACGCAAAGACGCTGAATAAATTATTAAAAAAGTCAGAATACTTTCTTTTTTTTTTTTTAGTGGCGGAAACGGGCTTTCATACAGCACAGCTTCCTGAAAACAAGTTATGAAAATAATTATGCTTCGTCAAGTTTTGAGTTCTGGAAACTATAGGGTTACCACTTTTAATTCCAAGGACGTATAGGGGGCGGGGCTATGAGGGCGGGGCTACTGCGCGGCGACTGTGATGCACCTTAAAATACGTTTATAGTGAAGTATGTTCACCGAGACATTTAAAACAAACTGTCTACAATTTTTTTTAAGTTATCAAAAAAAAACAGGACAACGATCGTCCCATACTGATTCAAAACGCGCAATTTTAATAAAAAAACGGTTAATTCCGTATATCAAGGGATGGGTGACGATCCTAATTGAAATAAACAAATTCAGCGTTAATTGTCAAAGTTGCTATCATAAGCGGAAGTTTCGACTTAGATCCGCCCACCTTGTTACGTCACATCCTCTTTCTATCTACCGATTATCGACGCGCAAGATCACGTGACGCGCAACTTTCCTATTTCTAGCGCAATCCCGCGGCAACATGTTCACTGCGATATTCCATATTGTGTTTCTAGAAACATCCGTTAGCTGTCTTCTTTCTTTCTTTCCGTTACTTTCTTTCTTCTTTCTTTCTGATGCTCTGATCACCTGTGAATTGTGTCGTCAGATCCCGCGCTCAAGTGGGACGTCACGTGATCACACCTTTGACAATATTTGATTTTTATAATGAGTTTACACATTATCAATGTATTTTTTCTTAACGATAATGATCCTGAATCTGTTTGCTTTTCGTTTTGATTACGGTAAACACTATAAAAAAAAACCCCATTGCAAAACAAACATTTTAAAATGTACACAGATAAACACACTGAAAGTGTAACCGCAGTGATTTAATGGCGATACCTGCCGGCCTTCCGCGCTTCTCTCTCGGTTCTGCTCGTCTCGCGCTTGATCCTGAAAGATGCAGGAGAAACGGGCCAATCAGAATCAAATCAACAGCTTCATCAATCCACCTAACACACACTAATAGGAATCGAAAAAATATCCACACATATTTTATTTTAATGATTTGGTATAATGAGCACTGTATATGAAGACTTTAATTAATACGTATTTAGTTTCACTGAAGATACACACACACAGACACACACACACACACACACACACACACACGCACGCACACACACACACACACACACACACACACACACACACGCACGCACGCACACAAACACGGCACGCATTTAATACTCAGTTAAAAGTATATCAAAAACGAATATCTATAACTAATAATATATTCTAAACAACGCATGTAATTTTCATAAAACATTTTATTAAATAAAAATATTGTAGTAGAATACGTAGATTGACATCACAAATTTCTTTCAAACACATCCAACTTTCTTTAACCTCAAAAGGAAATTGTTATTTCTGGTGTCATCATTTTAGCACTTATTCGCCATGTTCGTGAAATAGTTCTGAAATATCTGAAATAGTTTGTGAATTTTGGAATATTCCACATTGATAAACTGAAACAATTTAAATCTTTTCTGTATGTTGCACCAAAACTGAGTACTTTGATTACATTGTGATGCAATGACAATATTCTTAATTCAAATGTGATGCATTGACAATAAAGGCATTTTATTCTATTGTATTCTATATTCTATTCCGTACTGCTCTATTCTGTCCTATTCTATTCTATTCCGTCCTATTCCATTCTATTCTACTCTATAAACCACACTGCTGTGTAAACGACTGTGCAAACCTACTGATGCTGGAGAAAGCCTGCAGTGCGTGTGTGTGTGTGTGTGTGTGTGTGTGCTCACCTGGTCTGGCTGCAGGTCTGGAGCGGTGACCCCCTCAGAGCCCCCGCGCTCACCCCCGAGAGCAAGCAGCAGGCGCACAGCAGGAAGCAGACGTCCGCGTGCATGATGCCCGAGTCCCACACTGATGCTGATGCTGCTGCCTCAGTCCCGCATCTGCATCCTCTCCACATCCAGCCGCGTTAATCTGGACGTGAAGGTCAGACGCGCTGCAGCTCTTCTCCCCATTCAGGAGCAGCTTTCGCAGGTCGGAGAGTAAAGCAGACGTTCGCGGGGCTGTGGATTACGTAATCTTCTGTGAGAATTACGCACATGTGAATTACACTTACATAATCCGCGGGTATAGCCCCCGATCATTGTTCTAGTTTCCGCCCAAAGTGGCATTTCTGCAGTGTTGTAGCCGCCGTGTGTGTCCAGGAGAAATCTTCTCTTCTCTTCTCTTCTCTTCTCTTCTCTTCTCTTCTTCTCTTCAATTCCATTCCATTCCATTCCATTCCATTCCATTCAATTCAATTCAATTCAATTCTAACCCTAACCCTGAATTGAATAAAATTATATTGAATTGAATTGAATCAAATCGAGATGCCATTCAAAGATGTTCTTTCAGCTTCCGGAACCTTCCATCACACACAAGCACCTGTGCTGTTTCTTCTCTGTGGGTTTTCTTTGTGACATTTCCAATGTCGCCTTTTTCACTGATAAGATAAGAATGTACAATATTCGTCCCACAGTGTGGAAATGTCCTCGTTACAGCAGCACTAAGAAGCACATCATCAGAACAGTATATACAGCTTAGAAAAACACAGTTAAATAAGATGTTATCACATGGCTAAATTGTGAAAATCGACTGTGACAAGGACTAATAATCAAATTATTTTCAACGTGAAGTAGAAGACTTCAGACTTTTTCAGATGTGTTTAGCTGGTGACATGTTTTGTTGCTATTATTGTTATTATATGTATAATATTATTGCTATTATATGTATAATATTAATATAAAAATGGTAATCATAATACAATACATTTTTATACTTTACATTTCCTGCTAACAAATGAATGGATGGATAGATAGATAGACATAAGAGTAGATACATGTCACAGATCACAGATCAGGACTTTTGTGTTGAAGTGTCACAGACTTTTATGTTGAAGTTCACCGTGTCGCCGCCATCTTGTTTTAGTTTATCCACATGGTTTCACTATCTATTATAACTCAGGTGTTTACCGTTTATGATTATTGGTTATCTCATGTATTTAAGTTCGTCCAGTCCTTGTCTTGTTGTCGGTTTGTTGCAGTGTGTCCTGTCACCATAGAGTCTCGTTCACGTTTTTGTTCTTGTACATGGTTGAATTAAACCTTGGGAGAAAAACGTAACCCTTGATGCTCCTGTCTGATCTAATCCTCGAAGCGCAAGTGGATCCACCCTGCCTTGCCTGGTGACAGTAGTGCTAAACTCTGACAATACATAGATGGATAATTGAATGGACGGATGGACGGACGGACGGACGGACAGACAGAGATAGATAGATAGATAGATAGATAAGAGACAGAAAAGAGAGTTGATGGATGGATAGAGACAGATAGGAAAGTGGATAGATAGATGGATAGATAGATAGATGCTAACGTCGTGGACGCGCTGCATTGAGGCATGACAGACAAGGCTTTAGCAATCGGAACACTCACATCTGGCAGGAACACATCTGCTGGGACACAGTGAGCTATAGATTCTCTATCGACCGGTTTAATGGTGTCGGCAGCGCTGGATTCCACTCACGTGCCACTGTCCCGAGCACTTACCGCCTTAAAACTCCATTTAAACCACCTTTAACCAACCACTTCAGCCCGGTCCATATCGCAGGCTAAACACGTTAAGCCTTCATTCACCACGTTGCTAATTTAAATGAGCGATTTACATTTATAAAATAATATAATCTCATATCAAAATATTAAAAATGTTGACAAAACTTCTAAATGCATTCCAACTTAATCTAAAGTAAATTTGTGTTTGTGTGAGGCTGATTTGTAAGCGGGTCAAGACTCCGAATGTAAACAGATTTCTCGGGTAAGCGTTCGATTTTGCGCGACTTAATCCACGATTATCACAAGATCTGGCCTGTAGTTAGATGGAGATTGTTGTGTCCTGATATAAACTTCCCCGGTCAAACTCTTCCTCGCCATCTGTCATCAACACGGGTTTCCTGACGAAGCAGCGACAATGAAGCCGGACCCAACACGGGTCTTTGGGGGGTTTCTATGCTGGACACACAAGATTAATGCACTTTTTTGAGGGATTTTTTGGATCGAAATGAATGCTCATTTTTTTGTACGTGTAGAGAAACGGAATCTAGACTAAAACGTTGAATCGTTGATTGTCCTTCAAGTCAAAGTCTGACATTAAAACAGCTTCACCGGGCGTTTTGATTGAAGACTCTCTGAATAGGTAAATGAGTGGATTATTCCACAGATAAACCTAACGCACAATTAATGCAGAAGTGCAGAACAGGTCTGGACGGACCTTTTTAGCCTGAATGTTTTCTGAAAAAGGATTTGCTGGTAGGATTTGCGTCCGCTTACATGTCCACGATTCGCACTTTTACTGGCAGATGTCGTTCTGCTTTGACGCTTTATAACAAACCATTGCATTGACCACACTCGCCCCTTTGTTGAGTTTAACCGGCTTTGTCGGAAATGACAGAAACACTTATTTCAAATTCACTTTCTACCTAAACTTAAACAGCATTGGTTTAATTTAAAAAATGTTTTATTCACTGTTTTTAGCTTTTTGCAAAGAGATATATATTCTATTCTGCAGGACTGAAATCATAAAACTCTCCACAAAAAAAGACTACCAGAAAAAAATAAAATCAAGTAGCGTAAATGGAATAAAATCTTAACAGCAGTCATTGCACAACTAATTTGCTAATGAACAGTGGTGTAAAGTACTTGAATACGTAGACTTTACTTGAGTATTTCTGACTACTTTGTACTTCTACTATCAAAAATAAGCAACTTTTACTTTCCACTTGACTACATTTGTAATTGAGTATCTGTACTCTTTACTCTGCTACATTTGAATGGACACTTCTCGTTACTTGTTACATTGTGATGTATAAGATACAAAGTCGATCCTTTTCTACCGCGGTTAATTTATTGTGCGGACAAGGCGATATCGCCATCTGCAGGATGCTGAAGGTACTGGATGCTGTTTATGAGTGGTTGCACTTGTTTGCCCATTTGAGTTTTTGTTTTTTTATTAATTTACTTTATTCTGCCGTTTTAAAACATAGAGGTATTAAATTTCATTTCTAAATTAGGAAGTAAAACCTCCTTTTTTTCAAATTTCGCATGCGAGACGTTTTTCGCATTTATTGGCGTCTTTTGAGCCCTAATTCCGTACGAGTAAAATACTCAAGTTCTTCTAAAATCGATACTTTTTTCAAATTTGATTTCAAGTCTTCTTGGAACGGTCGACGGGTGATAAGACGCTAATCAAACTCATCTTCAGGCACGAACGAGAAGATCGACTGCTCAGACGGTTAAACACACGATAATCCACTTCGCCAAACCAGTCCTTCCATTAGCTAGTGAACAGCCTCGCCCAACATCTCCACGATTCGTCAGTCGTCTCGAAATGGGGAACTGGGTTAATCCCTAGCAGTAGACGGACCAGTAGATGAGATTGAAGAAGATGAAGGCTCCGGGGAAGATCGTGCGCGAGTAGGCGTCGATGACGTGTGTGTTCTGGATGATGCGCAGGCCTCGCGTGGCTTTCTTCCTGGACAGGTGGACCAGCATCCGCCGCGCCTCATCGGAAGCAACAGCTGCTTGGCTAAATCCCGCCGAGCCGTTGCTGTCGGAATTACGGCGGGTTTCATCCAGGATCGTGGTCCTCGCGCGGGAGACGCCACACGGGCAGGGCGAGTGCTAGGAGAGATCACAGATCATTCTGGAAGGAGACGTGGGATCATCGAAAGTCTTTTTTTAGGATCTTGAGGATTTTGTCGTCTAAACGCAGATCAGTGGAAGAATATTTTGGACAAAAGGGTTGAAAATTGCGTTGCGTTTGCTTCCTTTCACCGAAACCGAAATTAAGTCGAGTGGAGTTTGAACGCCATTTGCCTGGTCGATTCCCGAGATTCAAGTGAAGAGGTCACAGAACCAGCCAATCAGCTTCAGTGGGAGGGGCTGCTGCACAGTGGGGGGTGGGGTGACTGAAAGGACAGTGATGTCACTGGAAGGCAGATACATTCTGGGCAAGTCTTTAATAAATTTGTTCTGTAGTGAAACATCGACAGAGAATAGTAGGTTATTTATTTTGGATCATTTTATATTACAGATTAGAACAGATTAGAGTGTCTATGCCTATAAAGAGACATGGAATATAGCAGGTCTTCACACGGCGATGTCAAAGCAGATTTGCTCTCAGCCGCCCCGCCCACTGACGCTGATTGGCTAGTTCTGTGACCTCACAAATGAATCTGGCGAAATTAGTGGAACAATTCATGTAAATCCTGATGTATTATTTTGGGTTGATTTAAACGTGTGTTCAGTATCTACAAGGTAACATGCACAATTTATTGTGGGAATACCAACGTGAAAAAAAAAAAAACGATTTGTCACAAAGAGAACTGCATGAGTTTCGCCGGTGTTTAGAAACCAAAGGTCATGATTTCCAATTCCAGGAGACACTTTTTCCTTTGGATAAAAAGTGGCTGCCGTTTCGCCAAACTCAAAAACTCGGAAATTTGTCAAACGAAGTGGCAACGAAAAAAAAAAAGGTTAGTGCAACAACGATTTTCGTTCTAATGTAAAAAATAATCATTTTGAACTACTTAAAAAAAACAACAACAGTTTCCGATCTACTGTAAAAAAAGAATAATTTTGAACTATTTAAAAAATAACAACAACGATTTCCGAATCTACTGTAAAAAAAAAATAATTTTGAACTACTTAAAAAAATAAAACAACGATTGCCGACGTACTGTAAAAAAATCTTAATTTTGAACTACTTAAAAAAACAACAACGATTTCCGATCTACTGTAAAAAAATAATAATTTTGAACTACTTAAAAACAACAACGATATTCGATCTACTGTACATCTTATGCTGAATGTGTGTGAACAAACAGAAGGAACCACCTTCTCCTTGGTCTTGCGGTCCGCCCCGTCCTTCACAGTGGTCAGGTAGTTGACGGCGGCGTATTCCAGCACGGAGAGGAAGACGAAGACGAAGCTGACCCACAGGTAGATGTCCACGGCTTTGATGTAGGAGACTCTGGGCATGGAGGCGTTGACTCCGGTGATGATGGTGGACATGGTGAGCACCGTCGTGATGCCTGTGGATTGGGAGAAGACTGTATCCAGGCAAACACGCCAGATGTTCCTCTGAGGTTCACCTAGAGAAACCCGAGCGGGAACGGCCCGGCGGTCGATCCAGAAGGAAACCCAGGACAGCATGACCATCAGAGTGGCGGGAAAGTAGGTCTGGAGCAGGAAGAAGAAGATGTGACGCCGCAGGGTGAAGTGGATGTACAGACGGTTGTACCAGCCTGTGGGGAAGATGACGTCACACTCATCATTAGTCGTAATGGAGGGAATCCAACAAGTAGAGCTGCACGATTCATCGTTAAAAGATCGCCATCTCGATTCTACACCCCCCCCCCCCCCCGCCCGCGCGCGATCTCAATCCAGCATTTGTACGATTCTGTCAAACTCTCGGATCTGACCAGCGCAATCATCTAAATGTTATAAAGGAAAGATGATTGTGCATTAATTCTGTTGTATTTTATGTCCTAATTGGACACCTGGGGTTTCACGGAGCAGCTCTTAATTACCTGCACTAGAACAGTGGATGTGAGTCGAGTGGCAGTCGAGTTTAAAAAAACTAAAACTAAACAGGGAGAATGAGTGATTGAACACAACGGTAAAGTAAGTCTGATATCAACGCCAACTTTTTACTACCTGAAAAAGGATTTTATTCTGAAGTGTGTGTGTTTACTGCGTTTCAAACCAGAAGACGACACTCAGCAAACCGAACACAGCAAACATCTACAGTTGAGGACAAAATTATTAGCCCCGCCTACAAAATCATTGTTTGACAAGAATTTTAAAAGTGCTTTTAAACAGAGTTAATCATTTTGTCCTTCACTGTACATAATACTGTACCTTGGTATGTTAGTTTTTATTACGTTTAATGGTGTTTCTTTTCTTTACAACATTACTTTTACATAACATTTTATTTTTAATTTCATTTATTTAAAGCTAAAGCAAAGAGTAATGTGTTATTATATTGCTGTTTGATTTTCAGGGTTAAATATTTAACATAATAAAATATCCAGAACAAATGGTGAAATGAATCGTAATCTGTATTCTAAGCCAAAAAATATTGTGATTCTCATTTTATCCAGAATCGTGCAGCTCTACAAGCCAGTGAGACACAAAGTCGTCAGCACGTGGGAAACGGCCTGTTTTCTTCCTTTCTATCCGGCGTCGAGCTGCTTGTGAAGCTCAAGATCCACGCTGAAGGAAACCAGCCTCAGGCATTTTACAACAAAAATACAAAAAAATGCAAACAAATGTCCTCAAAATCCAAACCAGTGTCAAGTTCAAGTTGAATTTATCAATAAAATTCCGAACCGTCCGTCAGTCTCTCAGGGTGTCACTGTTTTTTAATTTGTAAGATATAAAAAAATGATGATTTTGTGTCGTGACTTCCAGAAATCCGCCCCAATGTTGCACTTTTTTATCTCTTTAAAGCTGGAAACTCTTTAACAAAAAAGCTGCTTTATTCCCCGACAACGTAAATCCACGGATAATAAGATCATAAACTAAAGAACTCTAAACAGATTTTGGGATTTTAAGCTTCTCTGTATTTCAGCTTTTCTACATCCCTAAATATTCCTCATTCTTACTCTTATTCTCTGTGAACCAGATGTTAAAATGCAAATCAAAGGGAAGTATAAAAATTATTTATTAATAATATCACACGACTCGCCAGACGTCCAGATCCTCTGTCGGGCTTGAATTGAAGTCAGTTCTAGAATTTCAGTTGTGATCCAGAACTTTATTACAAGGGCTAAAAAAACAAATCACCCACTCAATCCAATATTTCCGGGCTTCGTTTTTCAAGAAATTATTTAATCTTGTTCAATGATGGAAGAAATGGAATTATCATTAAATGGATTTACCGAGAGATGGATTTAGGTTAAAGACTTAATTTACAAAATACTAAAATTAGATATCATTTGAATAACGTTTAATATGTATTTTTCCTGTGATTTCTTTGCAACTAATGAAATTTTGGAAAAGATATTTTACAAAAAACTCTCATTTGCGATTGCAGAATTGCGAAAAGCTGGAATATGGACAGATCCATATACAGTGGTACCCCGATTTACAAAATTAATCTGTGCCGAGAACCGAAAATTTCCTTTGCTGCATTTCACATGTAATCCATCTAATCCGTGCCACGACTTAATGAATTCAGACATTTTTTTTTATAAATGATAAAATATTGTTAATAACTGTAACAAAGACATGTCACATAGCAGTTGTAATTTGTAATTTGCTCTTTGGCGGATGTTTATATAGATACAGTCTATAATGATACAGTGGACGACCTCACATGAACAGTTACCGCCATGTTGAAATGATGACATCATGCAAATCCCTGAAATTTCCGTAATCTCGCGCGACGTCACGATCTCAAGGACTTGCACGACGACATTTCAAGATGGCGCCTCAACGGGAGAGGAAAAAAACGTGGAAGAATACAAACTTATTTTATATTTTGGAAGCAAGATCTCTGAAACTAACTAGTGTTTATGTTGTTTTTTGTTTATTTGACACGCAAAGATTAAACACATCTGGACTCTCATCTCCATGCACGATAGCGGTAAGACAAAGACGCGCTACTTTCGTATAACGGAAATGTTTTGGAACGCGGGACAACATTTTCGATGCATTTCTATACAGTAATCCCTCGTTTATCGCGGTATATACGATCCAAGCTGGACCGCGATAGGTGAAAATCCGCAAAGTAGAGTCACAACATTTACATATTTATTTACCACTTATTCAGACTTTTAAAACACTTTTTTCGCGTAGTATTCGCGTACTGTTTTTGTAACTGCACATTAAAGGTTTTGGTGAGCTTCCCATCCTCTGCCTATTTGTTTTTGGCGAGACACCCATGGAAAAAACGAATCTGCGAATATACGTAATAAAGAAAAAAAAATCCGCGATACAGTGAATCCGCGACAGTCGAACCGCGAAGTAGCGAGGGATTACTGTACTTGTGACTTTCGTTATCTCGGACAATGGTGTGTGACCTGTGCTGCTGTAGAAGGCCAGTCTGGAGGTGGTGTGGAACTCCTGGATGAGGAACTGAGAGAGCGAGATCTTCTCATCCGTGCTGAGCGAGTCGTCTCCGCTCTTCCAGTGGAGCATCAGGTCTTCATCGGTGTAGGCGTCTGGACACACACACACACACACACGGGCTTCAGCAAGAGCGAGTGTGTGTAGGTGAGGTGAGGTTTTACTCACAGCTCTCCAGCTCCAGCGAGCAGGTCTGTGTGTCCAGCGGGAAACGGCTGAAGTCCATGTTACACGCCGATGTCACCGTCACCCTACACACACAGAACACAGTTATCGCTGAAGAAACCACCACACGGACCATTTCGTTTATCACATTCGTTTACCAAATCTGTACGGAGAATTATTTGCGTGGGTTCGTATGTTCTCTGACAGTGATCTGGAAAATAATCGGGAAAATCAAAAAATAAATGTGCAAATATAGAAGAACCATCAGGGCCGGATCTGGCCCGCGGGCCACAGGTTGCCGTCACTGGTTCACACATTTAATCGCCTTTTAATCAAAATGAACAGATTTCAAAATTCTAATTTTAATTGTCATATACTGTACACATTATACATGGTAACACATGCAATGAAATTTATTTTTCCAATCGTCCAGCATTTAAACGTGGGGTGGGGGGTGCAAACGAGAAAGAAATGCAATAAAAAGATAAGAGATAAAAATACAACAAATAATAAAGACAAAACGTGACTAAAATACAAGGAAAACTAAGTTCAAGAAAAACTATGAAGATAAAAATACAATCACAGTATCCACGATAGTTTCACAAGGAACATACCCATTTCAATACTTTATACTTGGTTAATTACAGGACAGTATATGCCAATTATATAAAACAGTTCATATAAATTCCTCCCTTGTGTGCAACAATGGAAATGTCTAGCCATCGTCTAATGTTTGTAGAAATGTTAGAAGAGTTCGGATTCCCTGCTTTTGTTGAACGTTTTTGGTGTCAAATGAACATATTAAATGGTTGATAAGATAATAATCTTGTGTTTGAGTGGAATTCATGGTAAAATTTCTTTCTTTTACCTAATAAAATAATGCCAAGTGGAATTGGTCAATTCATCTTGAATATATCATAAGCTGTAATAAATGCAATCCACCAGTTTGTGACAGCGGAAGCCACCGATTGGTTGACGTGTTCTAATAGGCGGAGCAACAGCTGTGTTTTTCAATGACAGAGATAAATAAAAACACGGCTGATTTTACAAACACACTGAAACATTAATGTCCTCTACTTCCATTTCTGGGTCAGGAGGACGGTGAACATGAACTTGTGTCTTTAAAAACAACGGGAAAAAGGTTGAAACTAGATGCATTTTTCTCGTTTAATAATTTTGCGGCTCTTCAACTCGTGATAAAACGGACGACAAACACAACGAAAAACCCGCTGGAACGGATTTGGCCGCGCTTCTCGTGCGGATCAATAACGTCAGTGAAATGATCTCAACACCGAGACGTGACAGTGAAGTATAGATCAGTTTCACGCCACAAACGCTGACGTCAATCATACGCTATTGTACTATATTTCCCGCCGCGTGGTTGGTCGACTTCTAGAATAAATCCATTTCAGCCTCTGGGTTTGTTATTCACACACGTTTAAGTGCACGTCTGCGTTTGACATGGCGTTCCTCGCCTCGGGCCTCAAAAGCTACGCTCAGATCAAACCTCGAGTCGTGACCCCAGAGAACGAGTGAATCCAGCGCTGGACGGCTGGACGTTTGTCTATTGGACGGCCATTGATTGTTCTAAGCACAGCACGTGCCGCACGCGATGATCGGATTAATAGAAATGAGCCAATGTAGCTCATTAGCTATAAGCTCATAACTAGTTTCATTAGCCTTTAGCTCATAACCAGATCTAGTTTCGTTAGCAATTAGCTCATAACTAGTTTCCTTAGCCATTAGCTCATAACTAGATCTAGTTTCATTAGCCATTAGCTCATAACTAGTTTCATTAGCTCATAACTAGTTTCCTTAGCCATTAGCTCATAACTAGATCTAGTTTCATTAGCCATTAGCTCATAACTAGTTTCCTTAGCCATTAGCTCATAACTAGGGTGACCAAACGTCCTCTTTTCTCCGGACTTGTCCTCTTTTTACACCTTGTCCGGAACGTCCGGACGGATTTTTGAAATTCACGAAAATGTCCGGGTTTTACTCGTTTTCATAACGCGCGTTCAGAATCATTCCGCGTATATGTAAATTGACCGGCGCTTTGCGCACAGAACACAGGCACTACTTTGTTACGCAATGAAATTACCCAGATGCTGCTTTCCTTGTGTGGACGGGTCTGCGCGGGTCTGCGGCTGCGCATGCACGCACGCGCGCGCACACACATAAACTCACGTGCAGGTCGGTATACAATTAAGTGTAAAGTCTCGTTTCGGGTGCTGGAGACTCTCTAAGCTCACATTATAAACATCTCATCTCATCTTTGTAAAACTCTTCTACTATTCTTCTTCTTATCAAAGGATAAAAGCAAAGGTTGAAGCTGAATTTTGTAACAGAAGAGTTGTTTTTTGTCTAATTTTTTGTACATGTTTTAGATGTATTTATATTGTATTGCCGGAGTTAATTTTGCAAAATTATATTAAACTTCAATTATATGTATTTACAAAGATATTATATTAAAGATTAAAAAGTAATATTTCAGACTTTTGAGAAAAAAAATTGTTATAAATGTGTGTTTCTGTGTGTGTGTGTGTGTGTGTGTGTGTGTGCGTGTGTGTGTGTGTGTGTGTGCGCGTGCGTGCGTGCGTGCGTGTATTATTATTTTTTATTTATTTTTTTTTCAAAAGTCTAAAATGCAATTATTTTGTTACAGGTTTTCACAGATTTTTTATTATTTTATTAGAAGTTAATTACAGGAGTAACCCCATTGAACCATAAGAAAGCGCGTTCATCAACCTCAGAGAAGCCTGTCTGAAATTGTCCCGAGGCTGCGCCGATTGTCCTCTTTTTTGGAAATCAAAATATGGTCACCCTACTCATAACTAGTTTCATTAGCCATTAGCTCATAACTAGCTCAAGCTTTGTTTGTTTATTATGATGTGTGCAGTGCGTTATGGTGATGTTTGCTTATTTATTTGTTTGGATTTGTTGTTGCTGTTGTGACGTGAAATTTCCCCGCTGTGGGACTAATAAAGGATTTTTCAATTCAATTCAATTCAATAACTAGATCTAGTTTCATTAGCCATTAGCTCATAACTAGTTTAATTAGCCATTAGCTCATAACTAGTTTAATTAGCCATTATCTCATAACTAGATCTAGTTTCAGTAGCCATTAGCTCATAACTAGTTTCATTAGCCATTAGCTCATAACTAGTTTCATTAGCCGTTAGCTCATAACTAGATCTAGTTTCATTAGCCATTAGCTCATAACTAGTTTCATTAGCCATTAGCTCATAACTAGATCTAGTTTCATTAGCCATTAGCTCATAACTAGTTTCATTAGCCATTAGCTCATAACTAGATCTAGTTTCATTAGCCATTAGCTCATAACTAGTTTCATTAGCCATTAGCTCATAACTAGATCTAGTTTCATTAGCCATTAGCTCATAACTAGATCTAGTTTCATTAGCCATTAGCTCATAACTAGATCTAGTTTCATTAACCATTAGCTCATAACTAGATCTACTTTCACTAGCCATTAGCTCATAACTAGTTTAATTAGCCATTAGCTCATAACTAGTTTCATTAGCTCATAACTAAATCTAGTTTCATTAGCCATTAGCTCATAACTAGTTTTATTAGCCATTAGCTCATAACTAGATCTAGTTTCATTAGCCATTAGCTCATAACTAGATCTAGTTTCATTAGTCATTAGCTCATAACTAGTTTCATTAGCCATTAGCTCATAACTAGATCTAGTTTAATTAGACATTAGCTCATAACTAGATCTAGTTTCATTAGCCATTAGCTCATAACTAGATTCATTGCCCCGGGGTTGCAGGTTCCCAGGCCGGTGGGCGTGTCCTAAGAGGTTAAGACTGCCCACTGCTCCAGGTTACCACTTTTATTACCCAAAAATAATGGATGCGTACTGCAGGGGCGGGGCGATTTTGGTGGGCGTGGCAACAACGACATCACTTTGTGATACTGTGGTCTCAATGTAAAAAACGTTTTCAGGAAAGTATGAACAGTGAAACATTAAAACAAAATCAGATCATATTTCTATGATTCCATTCATATTTAATATTTGTGATTTTTTTGCTGTAAAACTATCCAAACATGAAAACAGCACATACATAAAATAGCTGCAAGCCTCAGCTAGTAAAGTTTGATTGTGTGTGTCTGATCTTAACAAGCAAATCATAATACTGTATTACACTGGATTGTGATCCACTTACATTGTATTTACAGAGTTGTGAAAACCAGACCATATGACATTATTTGATCGTTTGGTCAAATTATTCAACCATTCATTTCACCGTGGTTTCAGGTTACACTTGATTTACTCAAGTGTAACCGCTAATATTAATACATTTTTAATATTGTATTACCGCTAATATTAATACATTTTTTATTAACTAATAGGAAACGGTGAACTACAAAACAATGACTGCAGCTAGATTTTCACAGACCATTTTTACCTTTTATTTAGAAATGAATTAACCACCAATTAGTCACCATGTCCGCATCTATTCGGCACTAACTTGATCTCACATAAAAGAGCGATCAAACTAAATACAATGCTGAGTGTCACCCTGTCAAACGTAGAAAAGCATCTTCATAAAATGCGTGAAGGATGATTTACACGAGACGAGATGAAAATACGGGACAAAACCTGTATCGTCCGGATTCAAAACGGGACGCAAATTACCATTTGAAATATGGAACAATTCCGTATTTCAAAGGACGTGTGTGTGTGTGTGTGTGTGTGTGTGTGTGTGTGTGTGTAACTTCACTGGATGGCTAAATGCCAACAACTTCATTAATGACAAACTGGCTGACTTTACTGAGAAACAGCCAGAAGTAGAAGAGTTTGTAATTAGCGCGTGACCCTGATGAACCGACCTGAGGCTGTAGAGCACGTGTCCGTCAGGATAGACCCTGATCATGATGTTCTCCGTGGTGGTGTCGTGGATGAAGGAGCGCTTGGAATGCACGAAGAAGACGTCGGGCACCCAGATCTTCCTCACCAGCCGTCCGTCGAAGGTCATGCTCTTGTTGGTTTTACTGGGGAAGGAGAGTCGCTCGTCTTTCCAGTAGTGTCTCAGGTACAGCGTCATGGTGAAGTCCTGTTTGAAACGCACAGCTTCTCCATCACTTTGCTACTGTGAATCTGGCAGTGTTGGGTAAGTTACTTCAAAAAAGTAACTAATTACCAATTACTTTACAATTTTGCACTTAAATCACTTTTCCAACTACTGAATAGAAAAGGAAGAAGAAGAAGAAGAAAACCTTTATTTGGCCCCAACAGTCCCAGAAATTCACAATTTGCAGCAGCCACAATGGTAAACAAAAAAATAAAGATAAAGAATATGAATGGAGAAAATAAATTGCACATTGTTGATATATGAATAAGTATACGAATGAATCAGGATATATGAAAAGAAACTTAGCTACTGAAAAAGTAATTTATACTCCTTAAAATAAAGTAATTAATACTTCTTAAAACTGCCGTGTAAGTGCTTCAGTAGATTCTTGAGCTATCGACACTTCGACAGTGTTTTCTTCACATGCAGGAAGTGTCTCACAAATGACTGTAATGTTCTTATCTGCTGGTGTCAGAACAGCAAAGTGACTCGAATATTGTCCACTTACATTATTTCAATTATTTCATTATTTCATTATTTACATTATTACAAAAATTCGCTTTTTTTCGAACATTTCGTAAAAAAGCCACTTGCTGCTGCAGCCGATTTCCAATTTTACAGTGGAAAACTATTAGAAAAAATTAAAAGTAGAAAACTACCATAAGAAGATAAATGAAATTCAGAGTTTAATTATTTTACAATATATTGCAAGTACATTGTAAGTAAGTGTAATTAAATTGCCTAAAAATGAACAGTAATCCGTTACATTGCTTTTTCAGTGAAAAAGTAGTTTATTACAGTAATGCGATACCTTGTAATGCGTTACACACAACACTGTTCACGAGTTAGAATCTGTATGTCACTTTGAACACAAGCGTCATGTCAAATACATGTACAGTATCTGAGCTACCTGATTGGATTATTGTTCTATATAATCTATGTATAAGTGTGCTGACAGGATTTAATGGGTTTTTTACTCCAAAAATATAAGAGATAAGACTCAAACCTCGCAATTGTTCCTGTCAGCTGTATTTATTAAATACATATCTTTATTTGTATTACTGTACATATACTGTAGTCAGATGTCATAGCTTAAATAATCTTAATGAATCAAAAGCTATAACTGTGTCTGTCAGATGAATGTCAATAGATTTAAACGTGTTTTTTTTTTATCCAAAGCTAAGAAAACGTAATCTATCCAACATAATCTAACAAAAAAAACGTGCTGACATACTTTTCCAGAATCGCCTGACATTACAGTGCGTGGCCTGAAGGGGGCGTGTGTTAATCGCGGTCGGCGCGTCGGATTGGCCGGCCGCGTGTGACGTGGCGTGGATTAGAGGCGTGTTACATAAGCAATCCAGCCTGAGTGGTAAACATCGGCACTGATATAATAAATAACAGCGTGTCTGGAGACTCTCATATGCTTCCAGAAGATTCATCACCATCATAATCCTTGATCTGTCTGACACGGTAAAGCTCATTCTCTCTGTGACAACAGCCGTGCATTATATAAATGACGCGCTAAATTAAACACGCTAAATGTGATTTCAGCTACTGTCAATGTGTTTAAACCGTCACGAATATCACAACAACACTGATCTATAAAGACACACGCACGCGCGCACACACACACACACACACACACACACACACACACACACAACTGATGTGTTAGTCAGACAGACTAGTAATTTCTAATCAATCTATTACATCAATAGATAGATAGATAGATAGATAGATAGATAGACAGACAGACAGACAGACAGACAGACAGACAAATGGAAAGGCAGATAGAACAGACAGAGAGACAGACAGATAGACAGACAGGTAGATAGATAGATAGATAGATAGATAGATAGATAGATAGATAGATAGATAGATAGATAGATAGATAGATAGATAGATAGATAGATAGATAGATAGATAGATAGATAGATAGATAGATAGATAGATAGAACAGACAGACAGATAGAACAGACAGACAGATAGAACAGACAGACAGGCAGATAGATAGATAGATAGATAGATAGATAGATAGACAGATAGATAGATAGATAGATAGATAGATAGATAGATAGATAGATAGATAGATAGATAGATAGATAGATAGATAGATAGAATTTCCAAATTCATGTTTGTCAATCAAGGATTGTTTTTGAGAGCATGGAACTAAAAAGAATTTCTGATATACGTATAGAGATTTTCTGATTCTGATTATTATTTCAATAAATTAAGCTGCAGGCTATTTATTTATAATCAACAGTGTATCATTTTTATTTATAATAATACATATTTAAAATATAAATGTGTAATTCCAAAAATCTTCGCTGCACTGGATAAAGTTCCAGACGCCACACTCCCCCTACAGGCAGAACGAGGCATTGACCCACTAAAGCTGTTTGGCACGTGCTGCTGCTGTTGTTATTAAGCAATAATTAGTGACCATTACTGACTGTAAAAGCAAACAAAAGAAGTTTTCTCACCATGTCGACCTCAGAGATGCTGTCCAGACTCTCCACCTGCACGTCCACACACACCGGAACCGCCGGACCTGCCGTCAAAACCACACCGAATGCAATTGATTTCCTGCATATGTCTTGAGTGACTCGTTTGTAGCAAACCGCCGTTAATAACCAAAGAAGAAGAAGATTCGTTTGTGAATCGTGTTCATTAGTTACTGTGGACAATCAGCCAATCAAAACTTGCGTAACGTGCGTAAACATCGAACGTGAGGCAACAGCGCCACCTGCTGGCTCAAGTCAGTTTCTCAATCTTTATTCTAGATATTACGTAAATATTAGACAATGAAAGGTTTACTAAGTTTAAATATGCTAATAATATATAGTGTGTATTATATAGCGTCGTTTATACATCGTAAAAACCAATTCAGCGGTGTTATTACGAATGTAAATATCTAAGTTTGTCCACTAGACGGCAGTAGTGCAACGACAACTAAAGTCGAAAAGAAATCTAGCACAACAAATATGAACGATTTTATTTATTTATTTATTTTAATCTGAAGAAAAACGGTAAGACTATTCATTTTAACATTATTGGCATACAGCATTAAGTTATTAGCATTTGTGTCTAACATTTAAAACAATCGAGTCAGTAAAACAGTTATGCTTAACTTTTAAGATGTTTAAATTACATACTGTAATGTAATAATCGCCATTTTGTCAAAGAGCAGAGTCGATACTCCACCACAGGACTGCTGACGTCACACACAGACAGTATTTAAGCCTTGCTTTATATGTGTGTTAAAGTTTAAACGCACATATAAGCGCAATCACACAAAAACTCTGTATTATAAACACGTGTTTATACAAAAAACATAACAGTAAAAAAACGGAAAACAAAACACACAATGTCATGATGTTTAATGCTATAAAAATATGTAATCAATTCTAATCTAATGAAAGATGTATTTATCGCTCTTTCTTTTCCTCTTTCTATGCAGAGAAAAAAATTTCCCCACTGAGGGACTAATAAAGGTTCAATTATTATTATTATTATTATTATTATTATTATTATTATCCATCTCTTCGTGTCGCGTGCTCTCTATCCACTCGTCTGTCTGTCTTTCCTCGGTCTATATGTCTTTCTGTCTATGCACTCTCCATCATTCCGTCCGTTTACAAATATTTATTGTAAATGTTCGTATGTTTCTCTTTCTTCCTCTATTTATTTCTGTCTCTTTCTCTCTGTTTCTTTTTCGCTCTCGTTCTCTCGCTCCATCTGCCCATCTCTCTCTCTCTCTCTCTCTCTCTCTCTC
>MU204386.1:1331985-1347595 GCA_017309775.1 Paedocypris sp. Pulau Singkep
TGAGCCAAATAGATCCGCCGGAATATGAGCGCGGCGAGAGCCAGCGTGAGGAGGACGATGAGGACGGCGGAAGCCCCGTGTCCGCGCTCCTGCGGAGGGGGCGGAGCCACCGGGAACGGCGGGAATCTGGGAGACGGAGTCTGAGCGCGACGCTGACGAGGACTCGGAGCCGCCGAGACTGACGAGTCTTCGCTGGAAGTGGGAGGAGCCATGGAGGAAGACTCAGTCTGGACCAATCAGGACAAGGGAGACACGTAATAAGCAAACAAACAGTGTTCAGCTCGCGACTGCTTTCTCAACTTCCAGAAACGAAAAGAGAAACGATCAAGAGATTTCAGAATTAAAAAAAAAAAAGGAGAGAAAGAATGAGGGGAAAAAAACAAATAGAAAGAACTAAGAGAATATTTATTTAGATAGTGTATTCATTTATTTATAAAGAACATATATAATTTTATCTTCCGTATGTTTTGTTTTTCCTCCGGTCTACTCATTTACTCTTACTCTAAACTGTATGTCTCACTTTTTTCCTCTTTTCTTATATATATATATATACTTTTACTTATTCTATATATATATTGATTGTGTCTATAATTCTATTATATGTTATTGTGTGCTTTGAGACAGTTAAAACTGTGAAAAAACTTGAACTTGAAAATGTTCTATTGGGGCAAAATGTGAAAAAACATGGTCTGGTATGTTGTGTGTGTGTGTGTGTGTTCTTGCCTGCTCTTCACGGGCGTGGTCGTCCTCACTCGGCTGCTCGTCAGGCATAGCTGCAGGTTCAGCTGACACGATACTCTCCTCCTGACAAACACAAACTCATTCAATTAACAAAAAAAATAAATAAAAACCCTAAAAACCAAATGTGAAATTCCAAGTGAAATTTCCAGGCTGCTCAGAAAATAAGCCCTAGTGAAGGATCCAACTCTGCCTTAAAACGATTTTTTCGAAAGACGTACGAAAAAAATGTGATGTGGCGGATCATGTAACAGACGAATAACCGAAACCAACAAAACCTTCCATAAAACAGAAGGCCACCGCGACGGAGAGTTGAAAAAAAAAAGAGCATGCCATGGCCTTCTATTAGAGGTTTTACGGTACCTAGAGCCAGTGACTGCGTTTGAACAATAATAACAATTGAAATTTAATTCATCCCTAAATGGGGAAACTTGTCTCTGCATTTGACAAACTCGGAGCAGTGGGCAGCCTTAACAAATGGCACGAAGGGGAAGATCAGATGTTTAGTTTAACAAGGTCTCAGTCACAATAGTTTGACGTGGTTTAGGTAAAATAAACTTTTTTTTTTTTCCTTACTAGTTACCGTATTTTTGTGAATATAAGCACCTCCCTGAATTTCAGGCACAAATAGTTTTTTTGTTTCTGGCTAAACTACGTTAATTTTCTCTTTGAAGTACTATTTTTTCTTTATTTAACAAACCTAAATTGTGACTCGTATCACTTCAATAAAAAATAATAAAACAATAATGTCATAATTACTGTACGCCGCGTGTGAAGCAACAATCACGGGCAGAAATACAACACACATGAAGAGATCGAAACTTTTCTTTTTCACCGGGCAACCATTTGTTACTCATAACATGCAATTGCAATTAACAATGCAATTATAACTAATTTTATTTTACTGTATTTATTTTTCTCTTTGTTGAGGTTTCATTTATATATATATATATATATATATATATATATATATATATATATATATATATATATATATATATATATATATATATATATATTTGGATTGAAAGAAATGTTCTTTTAAATAAGATAAAGAAAAATAAGATCTTTGGATATATTTTTGTATATATATTTTTCAAAACAAGATCTTTGTATATATTTTATATGTGCAGAGTTAACTACGTATTCAGATTTCTTAGACACAGCAACTTTAGTAAACATTTAGAATATGTAGCACTTATATTTTCGTTGACTAAATCTATACTGTAATTTAGTCGACTAAAATGTTGTGGTATTTAGTCGACTAAAATTAGACTGAAACAAAAAAAAATTCAGATGACTAAACTGGGACTAAAACTAAACTGAGTTTTAGTCAAAAGACCACGACTAAAACTAAATTAAAAATGGTTGTCAGCATGAGCCCTGGCGAGCACAGGCGTGTTGTGGGAGCTTCACCTTGAAGCTGATCTGCTGGGCCAGTCTCTGCGCCTGAGGGTCGACGGGACGCCGCTCGCCGTCTGGAGAGAGAGGAAGCAGCGCCGAGCGCATGGAGCCGCCACACGACTCACAGCAGAACTCCACTGACCTGCCACACACCAGTTACACACACATTACTCCCCACAAACGCATCACCTCCATCAGACACGGAAAACTACAAGAGGTTTTTACATTTTTACTTAAATAATAATCACCAACTTGATGGTGTGTGCCAAAATCCAATTTGATGATGTGCGCCAAAACTTTAGATTTGTTGTTATATGTGAGTGAATGAAATAATTAATTAATTAGTTAAAGAAAAGAAATGTAATTAATTATTAATAAAATAATTAATTACGGTAATTAATGAAAATGCCTTGATTTGTCCCAGGGGAAATTAAACAATAAAAATAAATACAAAAATAACATAAATTATATATACATAAAAATAAACATCTATAAGTAAAATAAAGTATAAAAAAGTAAATAAACATGCATACATTAACAAACATAAATAAATAAATAAACAAACATAACCCTGTAATACTGCACACATCACAATGAACACAACCATTATTGTAGAATTTATATATAAAAATATTGAATTTGATAATTTGCTAGATAAACAGTTAAAAAACTACATTTGGCTTTTATCTGAAAAACAATGTTTTTAATATAAATATAAAAAAAATGTTGTATAAAAAATATTACAACACAACTGGACCTAAAACCGAGCCCTGTGGAGCACCAGTAACACACACACACACACACACACACACACACACACACACACACACACACACACACACACACACACACAGTATATAACAAAAAAAAACAGACTAAGATTAAGCTGTTATTGTTCTGTATGTTATTGGGTGCAATTTATTATTGTTTGGTATTGTTTATTAAGTATTTTTGATTTCCACTGCACATATTATTGATCTGTTATACGTTAATACGCTCATTTTTTTTTTCTAGTGTGAGCGAGTCTTCACGTGCTACTTTGTGTGAAGTCGACGGAGCTGTAATTAGCACGTGTTGATTAGAACAACATTCACAAACACAAAAGCCCGTCACATTCTACGTCCAGCCTGAAATTACGACGACACACGGCCGTGCTTGTTCAAACTGGTCACATCTGATAATTAATGCCTGTTCTCTCAGGAGCTGGTGAACGCGTCACTGGTCCACGAGACGATTTTTTTAAAGCACACGACGGTGAACCGACTCTTTTTCCTAATTTTTGAACATAGATGAACAATGGACATTTTTCTTCTTCAGAGACTATTTTTTCTTAATTCCGCATAGCGACATCGTGTTGGTCTGGAACTAAGAAAAGCGCTGTATAAATAAACTTGAACTTGCAGATCGTTCTTTTTTTGGCATAAGGTGTGTAAATGCTGTTGAGAACTTGCTTGTAAGGCAAGGTAAGGTAATCATGTACTGGTACATGTACATTACTTGGAAAAAAAAAAAAAAAAACATCCAAAATCCAACGTAAATCAATGGTGCACCTCAGGGTTCAGTGCTTGGCCAAATTACGCACATCACATGACAAACGTCGCATCCGTTTTAAATAAAGCCACAAGAGCAAAGAATAACTGGCATTTTTTTACTTTGGTCATATTGTATGTTAATGTTTATTTTTCAGGCTAGTAACTTGACACGATAAATATATCACAGCTATTATTGATTTTACCCAAAATGTTTACGCATAACATCTACACAAATTAGATTCCTATACAAATTAGTTATCACAGTCACATGACACACAACATTTTCCATACGGCATTTTTCCTTTACACAGCTAGAAGACTTGCTTCATGAACGCTACTGAAAAAAAAAAATGCTGAAATCCAATGTGACACATTAACCGTCTTACTTTTTGGCCAACGCTTTTCTCTCTTCGGGTGTGTAATCCAGCGATCCGATCGCTCCTTCTCCTTTCGTCGGCATGAATCCTATGATCGCTATCAACGCCGTCCGAACTGATCGGGAGAGAAAACATTTGTGGAGGTAAAAGGTAAAAGGTAAAAAAAAAAAATGAAAAACTGCACACATTCAGGAGAATCAGCGGGACTATTCAGTGTAAGTGTGTGTGTGTGTGTGTGTGTGTGTGTGTGTGTGTGTGTGTGTGTGTGTGTGTGTGTGTGTGTGTGTGCTGCAGGAATACACACTGCTCCATGAAGGCTGCCATGTCTCCGGGTGATGACCAGAGATACTCAGACAGATCTTCTTCCCCACCTCGAACCGGCCGTTCGCCTGCCAGAGTTACACACAAGAGATTAAAACACAACAATAACAAGCTCATCAGAGTGTGTGTGTGTGTGTGTGTGTGTGTGACGGCACAGTGGTTTTCCTGACTGAATAATTCACGAACTCACTAACCACACATACAACTTTTAAATGCTATAACAATATGGGGAATATGTGCAATATCGTTCTTCCTCCATTCACACAAACACTTATATCCACCTATATTTTTCTATTTTATTTTCATGTATTATGTGCAATATAGCTCCACCTCCATCCCAGACAAAATATTTATACTGTACCTGAAACCTTCCATTTTATTCTATTACTTCTATTTTATTTTATTTTTTTAAGTTCTTATAACTTGGATTTTAATTTATGGTCTCACCTCTCCGATTTCACTGTACCATGTATAATGACAATAAAGGCTTCTGATTAAAACACTTTAAACATCTTTTCTTACCTGGATCACTTGAATCACTTTCCGTATTTTTCTCTCTTTATTGTATTTTTATCTTTTATATTTTATTCATCTTTTATCTTGCATTTTTCTCCTATTGTATATTTATCTTTTATATTTTATTCATATTTTATCTTGTATAATCATAATTTATCTTTCACTTTATCTCTATTTTTATTGTATTTTATTGCTTTTATCTTTTATCTTTTTATTGTATTTCTATTGCACCCCGCCACTATGTTTACACACCGGATGATTGTAAATTACATTTCACTGCACGTTGTTGCAAAACAATTAGAACGTAACGTTTAAAGGGCAGGGCGGAGCAGAGGGGGCGTGTCTTACGGTCAGCAGGATGATGCTGGGGGGCTTCATGGGGTATTCAGGGGGCAGCACGATCCGGCCGTGATAGACGCCGCCGTCAAAGTCCGATTCTGGAGGTCCTCTGACGGAGAAGTGCCACTCAAACAGGTTATCCTGAAACACACAGCCACGGCAAACATAACACACCACAACCTTCTACACAAACATCTACAACCACCGCAAAGCTGCTTCTGGAATTACGGCCCACTTTTACTGTCAGTCAATCAAGACACAATGGCGCCATCGTGTGGCGACTTTAAAAATGTCCATGTGAAAGTGAATTAAAACACACACACACACACACACACACACACACACACACTCACCTCCAGTGGCTGAGCGTGATAATGTTCAGTTGGATCCCGGAGTTCAGCTGCTTCCTTCATCAGCCGCTTCACCGCTGAAACACACACACACACACACACACACACACACACACACACACAGATTAATGTTAATGATAACAAGCAATGATGGTTTTGAACATTTTACGACAACATTTATCAATATACAATTATACATTTTGACACTATAAATCAAGTTTGCCTCACATCATTTTTAATTTAAGTGAGGAAAAACAAAAATACAAGATGTGTGTGTGTGTGTGTGTGTGTGTACAGAGAGAAAGAGAGACATATATGTGTAGATAAAGAGAGAGCTGAGAGAGAGACAGACATACAGACAGACAGATAGATATAGACAGACAGAGCCGATGGAAAGAAAGAACAAGAGAAACAGAAATGCAGATAAAGAGGGAGAGAGGGGGAGAGAGAGAGAGAGAGAGATATGAATATTGACAGACAGATAGACAAAGAGAGAGTTGATGGAGAGAGAGAGAGAGAGAGAGAGAGAGAGAGAGAGAGAGAGAGAGAGAGAGAGAGAGAGAGAGAGAGAGAGAGAGAGAGAGAGAGAGAGAGAGAGAGAGAGAGAGAGAGAGAGAGAGAGAGTAGATTAACACATTTAAAATAGCGTGAGATAATTTTAGACAGAAAACATCGCGACCGCAGGTTGTTTGACGCTAAACGCGGTAAATGTGAGATTCCACACACCTGGACTCTTCAGATTATACTTGTTCTCCATGGCCGGAGCTCAGTCGCTCGCTCGCTCGCTCGGTTTGTTCGGTGTGTGTCGGTGTGAATCCGTCCAGGTGTTTGTCTGGAGCTGAAAGCCTGACGTGGCAGAACCGCGAGCAGCTTCTCTGCTTCAGTGGAGATGAATTTTCTCAGATGTCACATGAAAATGAAAACAGGAAGAACCTTGTTTTGAATCGCAAAACTTTATTGACTCGTTCGACGGCGACACAAGCGGTGACGTCAGACGCGTGTGGCAAGCCGTTCCACGTTATTCTATTACGTTTAAACTTACGACATTTATCTTTATTTTACAATTTTAAAATCCATTTAGTCACGGCAATAGAAAATGCCGTAACCATGGCTACAAAAACAAACGGTCGACTTCTCTCAATTGTACAGGAAGCTCTATCCAAAAAACTTGCCTTACTTTAAACAAAAATTATAACTATATGTTGAAGATATGTACCTTCATTTTATTTTTTAATCTGTATTTTACACTTTTTAAATCTCTTTAGTCACGACAATGGAAAATGTTGTAACCATGGCTACAAAAACAAACGGTCGACTTCTCCCAAATACTGTACAGGAAGCTCTATAAGAAAAAAAAAACTTGCCGTTACTTTTTCAGAAATTATAAGTTGAAGATGTGTGCCCAAATTTTATTTTCTAATCTCTATTTTACACTTGTTAAAAAAAATCTATTTAGTCACAACACTGGAAAATAGTAACCATGGCTACAAAAGCAAACGTCCGACTTCCCCTAAACACAGGAAGCTCTATTCAAGAAACTTGCCGTTACTTAAAAACTAAAAAAATATAATTATAGGTTGAAGAATAACCATAGAGTCCATTACTACTTCTGTTTTTTCCCCTTCTGCACCTCATTCTATTCTGAGCATCTTCCACACTGAATAATCATAGAGGCCATTAGTTTTTTTTTTTTTTTTTTGTTATTGTAAATTCGTTGTTTCACTGTCATGTCAATACTTATTAAAATAACATTATGGTTTTATATGAAACATTTAGTCATTGTAATCATGTGACGCAGCGATAATAAAGGCATTCAATTATATTCTATTGGTGTTAAGAGAACTTATAATACCGCAAATCTCTAAAATCTACAAGGGAGGAAGATCCTTTGCATACTTAGCACCCAAATTATAGAGTGTTCTGCCTAGTCCAATTCCAGACTCAGAATCAGTCAGTCAATTTAAGTCTAGACTGAAGACGCATCTCTTCATATTGACATATTGACTATTATAATAACTTCGTATAACAATCGTAGAGAAAGGCTGCCTAGTCAAGTGGCTCGGAACCGAATCACACCTGCACCTCCTAAAACTGTCAAAATCTTTAATTATGGAGCCGCCTCTTTCTCGACACAGGAGGGAAACATCTTTCCGAAAGCATCATTAAAATGGCGCTGAACAACCAACGCAGTGATTGTGTAGTGTTAGAATGCCAGAGGAGACTGGCACCAGTGAGCCGGGTTCTCCACAGGGTTCGTTCCTGGTTAGAGAAGTTTTTTTTACCTGGCCACTGTCACATGTGCTTGCTCACTGATCATGGTCATAGTCTTAGTGATAGTCACAGCCATTTACTTAACATTATTTAATTATATATTTAAAAAAAAAAAAGACATGAGACTTCATTTTCATGCATTTATTTATTCCCTCTCAAGAAGGCTAACCTGGCCTCAACGTGCTGGACGAGAACATCATCTCCACCGACTCAACATGTCACCCCGGGGAGAGGCTGGCAGCGATTGAGGACGGTCTGTATGTCTACGAACTCCTGATGACGGTAGACGTCTGAGACGGGCCTGGTGCGCTCCTCGCCGTTCCGGTAGGTTCTGGTGAGCTGACCCGTGTACGGCACTTCACCCTTGAACCTGGAGGCCTTGACGTCAACGGAGCAGAACTGAGCGGCAGGAACCTGCACCTCCACGGTCACTGAGTGCAAGGTCTTGCCCACCTCAGACGTCGTGTCCGTCCGCATTCGGCCTTCGTCCAACTTAATGCCCAGTTTCCCCCCCACAGAAATCACTTTGGGGATACCCAAGGTCAAGGTGACCTCCTGGGAGTCTCCTTCAGTTGTGGAGCGGGTGGTGGTGAACGTCACCGTCTTGTCCACGCCTTGGTCCAGCTTGAACTGGTGCTTGGTGGCTTCGCAGTGAAAGTTGGAGGCGGTGAAGTGCTTCAGCACCTGCGGCTCTTCTGACGTCTTGGCGTTGTTCATCTGGAACTGCGTGATGGTCAGATGATGCCCTTTGATGTCACGACTCATGGTGAGCACCTCGCTCTCGATGTAAACCTGCTTGTCGATCTTGACCGGGCTGTTCTCGGTCATGAAGCCCAGTCCAAAGTCGTTGCGGACCAAATACATACCCGTGCAGACCTCCACCGGCCCGGGCGGAATCTCTCCGTACACGGACTTCTTCCACTCCAGCAGCTCGAATCGGTCCTTGTTGACCAGGAAGAACAGCTTGGCTGGTTTGGCGTTGTGGCCTAGGCTGAACTCCCCGTAGAACTGACTGATCAGGCACGACTTGGAGACGCTCTCGTAAAAGCAGGGTAGACATTTGTCCGTCCGCGCCACGTAGTACATTTTCAGCGTCTTCTTGTCAAACACGGTCACCGCGTCTTTCGGCGGCTGTTGCGACTCCTTCCATTCCAGTAAGCTCGATTCGTCTGCGTCTCGACGGTGACGGACGTGAGGAGAGTCTGAAGAATGAGTGGAGAACAAAGGAATTAGCGCAGTGTCTCGTTTTATTAGCTATTTTTAGCTTAGCATAATCTTAGATCCATCCATCCATCCTACCATCCATCCGTTCATCTGTCCATCCATCCATCCATCCATCCGTTCATTCATCCATCCATCTGTTCATCTGTCCATCCATCCATCTGTTCATCCATCCAACATCCATCCATCTATTCATCCATCCATCCGTTCATCCATCCAACAAACCATCCATCCATCCTACTACCCATCCGTTCATCTGTACATCCATCCATCCATCTATTCATCCATCCATCCAACCAACCATCCATCCATCCTTCCTACTACCCATCCGTTCATCTGTCCATCCATCCATCCATCCGTTCATCTGGTCATCCATCCATCCGTTCATCTGTCCTTCCATCCATTCTTCCATCCATCCTTCCTACCATCCATCCGTTCATCCATCCATCCATCCGTTCATCTGTTCATTCATCCATCCATCTGTTCATCTGTCCATCCATCCACCCATCCATCCATCCGTTCATCTGTCCATCCATCCTTTCATCTATCCAACCAACCATCCATCCATCCATCCTTCCTACTACCCATCCGTCCATTCTTCCATCCATCCATCCATCCTTCCTACTACCCATCCGTTCATCTGTCCATCCATCCATCCTTCCATCCGTTCATCTACTTTCTGTGAGCCAGAGTTTTTCACAAACAGAAATGTTGCTGAACGGAGGCAGCACTAGTGAAGATGGACTAGGGCTTATTTTCAGGCACCAGCTTGTTAACATTATTTAAACAAAGACACATTCATTCCACTTGTTTAATCATATCTTGCGTATAATTGCCATTATGAAATGATTTCGCTACAGGGTGAGAGTTGATTTCAGACTAGGGCTTATTTTCAGGACAAGCGTGCGTACCTGTCTCCTCGGCGTGAACACTGGACAGATGACCGACCTGCAGCAGAGCCAACGCCAACACCACGCGGACATCCATCACCATCTCTGGGAAAGCTTGGATGGAAAGACAAGTGTAGATCAATTAGATTCACAATTAATGATTCTGAATGCGGAACATAACCTGTAATAAGACTTTAGATCTATTTATCTTCATTTATAAATGTTATATATTCGTTTATAAGTGTCAAATGGCAAATGTCATGGTTTTCTGGAAATTAATTTGCTGTGATCTATCGTTCCCTCCGTCTGTCCGTCTATCCATCCATCCATCTGTCCATCGTCCATCTGTCTATCCCTCCGTCTAACCATCCATCTAATCTAACTAATATAATCCATCCATTCATCTATCATCCATCCATTCAATCTAACTAATATAATCCATCCAATCTAACTAATATAATCCATCCATCCATTCATCTGTCTATCCATTCATCCAACCTAACTAATATAATCCATCCATCCATCCGATATCTGCTCGGTCTTACCTGTGAAGAGTCACTGGTTGATGAATGCATATTTCAGTCACAAATATTTATAGCCATTAGCTCTGATGCAAACGGAGTTGTGCTTGTCTGTGATTGGCTGACGGACGGTCCTGAGTAAGCAGGACTGATAACAGCTCAGTCACATTTTTTTTCCAGTAACTGGTGTTATATAAAGCCTTCCGGAGTGATCGATTAAAGTTCTATTTACTCTTTGAAACCAACAGATTTGACCTGCGACCTCTTGATTCTTCGCTCATTTCCGAGTCGACTGATTTTGAATAGCTCCAATAATTGTCTCCTTATAATGGCTAGTGGTTTGCGTAGGTTTCCTCCCAGTGTGTCCTGCTCTGTGATTGGCCGGAATTATCTGCAGCTCCCCGCGACTCGACAATACTTTCTGGTATTGATCAGAGGTCGTGAAGCTTTTGGCTGCAATTTTCACAAAAAACTAACATTTTTAAAAATGTTTATGGTGGTCATAAAATGTTTTAGAATATTTATTTGTAATAACTAACTCTTATAAGAAGTGCTGCGGCCGTTTCCTGGTCTAATCCCCGCTTCTCCAGCTTCACTTTACATTATATCAATTTCAATTACGGTATTTAAATAAAAAAAAAATCAATTTAGTTTTCACAGTGTTCTGTTCACTTGGGCATTTTTATTGATTATGTAATACGCTTTGGACTTTAAATATTTGCTTGTACTTTGCTGTTTTTATTTACTTTACATAATAACTTATTATCTCCAAAAATCAACAGTGGACTTGGGTAATCGCTCTATTACCGTAAAGCGTGATCTATATATTTTTCTCCTCGAGTTTTATTAATTTATTTGTTTATTTTTTACAAAATCTCGATGCAAAGACTGTTTAGAATGAAAAGAAGTCCATCCATCCATCCACACATCCCTTTTCTGAATGCTATGCCCATTTCCGTGTCACGAGAAGATCAAGTTCAAAGTTCAACGCTTTTATTGTCATTTGTACAGTTCCATATACAATGAAAATATTAAAATCCTTCCTGCAAAGAATGCCATAAAAATAGTGACACAGTGAGAAAAAGAATGAATGACATAAAATAGATGTATAATAGCACGTATAAAAAAATACTAAATTACAAAATAAAAATGAACTCACATAAAAAATATAAAAATGTTCATAAAAAGAAACACAGAATAAAGGCAATGCCAGGAACTCTGACACACCCGGGGTCAATCACAGAGCGGGACACACACACACACACACACACACACACACACACACACACACATACACACACATATATATTCACACCTCTGTTTTTTCCAATTCATAAAAAAACTATTGTTTTTCAAGTTCAAAATTTTCAAATCAAAATTCAGACAAAAAAAATTGAAACCGGGAGGAAATCTCAGACACACACACACACACACACACACACACACACACACACACACACACACACAGTGTTCCCACCGAAATGTAACTTTCCATAGAAAAAAAAAAGTATCGTTTTGCTACTTTGTCATTTAAACCAGTGAAGTCATCACTGCCATTGGTAAGATGATATCTGACTGAAAAATGCGTGAAATTTAGTTTCCAGCATTTTTCTGCCATTTTTCGGTCTCTTCAAAGGGCGATGGGGAGATTTTATTGACCTCATAAATCTGGGTGTCTTGACGTGTCGTAGCAGAGAATGTGATACCTGATCCCGCAGGAGGAAGGGAAGAAGATCAGGTGAAGACAACACTGCGGATGGTGGAACACGGCTGTACTGTCGATTAAAAGATAAGATAAAATAGATGAGAAAATTGTGAACGTCATTGCATTTATATTAGCAAATCATATAAAAACTTTAAATTGACCTATCAAACACAAATATAAGCATACATTGGGTAGAAGTACAGAAATTATTTATAAATACTGTACACATACTGGATATATAGTATATACATATGTTATGTAATACAGAAATATGTATGTATATATATATATATATATATATATATATATATATATATATATATAAACTGTACATACATAAAACTATATATATATGATAATAAATAATGACTCTGACAATAAAATATAACATCTATAAAATGTTTTATTTATGAAAAAAATTCCATGATATAATGGTTAATAAAATATGTTAACCATACGTAGACAACGTACGAATACGTAGACAAACAAATAAACCAATATATTTATTATTTATATACACACATTTATTCAAACGAATATGAACAAATAATATAGAATAAAAATGTGTATAATTAATACACATTACACACACAAGACCAGTGAAAAGAACAAACACTGACTCAAGACTGAAAATCTTCAATCTACGTATCTATTTAAATAAAATAAAAACCTTTGATTTAATAAATAATATAAAAAAGCCAGTTAAATCATTAGTATGAACTCATTTTAATGCCCAATTATTTTGGGCATTATGGGCATTTTAGGGCTCCAATTATTTTGCAATCGCAACTCCGACGCTAACTGAATATTTTCACTGAATTTTCGCTCTCCTCGTGAAGTCATCAATCATCTAAACTTTTGTTTTTTTCTGAGTTTGTTTCGGGATTGGTGTGCGTTTTCCTACTCTTGTTTTTTTCACCATCGCTATGATTACTAACCAATCAGAACGGGCCATTGATAAAATTTCTATGACCTCGTAGGAACAGATAAATACGTGCGTGCTAGACGTTTCTGTAGTTACCGGTAAATATTCCAGCAGAGACGACGTCTTCTCTCTCCGTTCTAGTGATTCTCTGACAGGAATCAGATTTGCACTGTGATTTTGGACGAAAAAAACAACCAGCCATTTGGGTTCTTCTCAAAGCCGAATGTTGGACATGGAGACGGGGAGACACACTCAGAGGGGCAAACACCTAAGCGCCATCCCACATGGATCTTCAGCTCAACCTGTGAAGACCAAAGGTACGAAGAAACGATCCAAGGGCAAGCGCAAGACTGTCGGTACCAAAAAGAACTTGGCCGCAAAAGAGAGTTTGTTGGAGCCAAAGTTTCAACCGAGACAATTTGAGGATCTCCTCGAACAAGAAGAGGAACAGGCACTCGCTGAAGACGAACACCAGCGACTAGAGAAGGAAGACAGCGATTCTCTACAGAAACTGTTGGAAGAGCTGCCCAATTTTAAGCTAGAAGACCAACAACAGAGGCTAGAAGACGAGCGGCCACAGCTAGACGCTCAACGGCAGCAGCTGAAAGTCCAAAAGCAGCAGATAAAAGCCCAACGGCAGCAGCTCAAAGCCCAAGAGCAGCAGCTTAAAGCCAGGCTAGAAGCTCAGCGCGAGGAGCTGGAAGCTCAACAACAAGAATTGGGAATCAAAATTCAACAACTGGTGATTCAACGGCAGGAGGAAGAAGCTCTTGAGGCGGAGGAAGAGCTCAGCAGACATCTGGACAGTCAGTTGAGTCCGGAGGAGCTTGACGACGACACTGGAGAAGAGATGGAAGAGAGTGAGCCACCCCAGCGGGAGGGGGCTCTGTCATCGCTGGCCACCCTGGAGAGGCGGATGAGAGAGCTGGACAGGGAGCTGCTGCTGGAGAGGCAGGAGAAAGCACGTCTGCTCAGTGGCCTGCAAGAGAGCAAGGAGCTGAACCGAAAGCTCCAGAAGGACATCGACCTGCTGAACCAGGACTTTGACGACATGGAGAGCGAGAATGAGCAGCTCAAGCAAGAGAAGAAGACTCTGCTGGAGGTGGTCAGTACTCTCAGAAAGTAAAAGCGGTTTCCCCCAGGGCTCAGTTGTTGGCCACGTTCTGTTTGAGTTTTCTACCACCTTTATTCATTAATAGCATCGGATTTCACCGTATCTATCTTGCGGCTTTGCTTAAGATTTACGTGGTCAGAACAAACCATTGTATGAAAATGTCTATGACCTCATAAGATAAACACGTTTCTGTAGTTACCAGTAAACGTTCCAGCAGAGACGTCTCTCTACCTGATCGGTTGGTCCAGAGATTCTCTAACTTCAAGAACAACGCTCTTGAGTCGATTGAGTCGATCTGCACTGTTTAGGAAGGGGTTGGTGTCGTACAGCGAAGTTAGTGTGCAAAAATACAGTGTACGGTAAAAAATGCAGAAACTTCTGTAAATGCAATAAAATTCTTTATCCAACAGCCAAACTAGGACTGAACACGTCATTTGCTGTCAGCTAGTAAGGAGGCTGTTCAGAATATTTGCTTACAAATGAAATGAACTGTCTGATTTTGATGAGTCAGTAAATTCCCTTCAATCAACACACGGATGGAGCGACACAAGCGTTTCAACCAGGCATAGAGCTCTTCGTTTGGTAGCAGTTAATAAACTATTGATCATCCCTGTGTTAATAGACTCGTGTTTTTTTTGACAGCAGTTGTAGAGTCTTAAGAAATGAAGACTGTATTATCGCAGTACGTCATGACGTCTGGTTTCGTTTAAGAGAATTTGATAACTCATTTCATCTCCATCCATCCCTTCTTTCCTCTCGCTAAATTTCTTCCCTCCTTTTCCTTCCTCTTCATCCTCCTCTTAAATTTTAGCCCCTTTGTCTCCCCCCTCCATCACCCCCCCCTCACCCCGCGGAGTAAATCTCTCTCTTCACCGCAAGGTGGCGCGTGGACACCTCCTCCTCCTCCTCCTCCTCCTCAGAACTTCACTGCGCAGTTCATGTGTAAAACAACTACTCCTCGCGGAGCAGGTCGATCCACCTCGGAGTAAAGCGGCGTGTGGAGGACGCGGTCGGTGCTGCGGAGCTCCGGGAGTCAGGTGAGAGTTTGGCCGCTATCCGCGCACTTCCGGCAGCTTCTCTGCCGGCCGTTCCACCGCGGTCTGTGTTCGGCGGGATCGGAAACGGCGCGTGCGGCTGTTGTTGTTGTTGTTGACCAGGCTGGAGTGTTTGTGTAGTTGTAGTTAGTTGTGTTTGAATAGTAATCAGGCTGTGGTTGCTGGGAGAATCCCGAAGAATGTGTAAGTCTCTCACACCCCCCACATGAGCGCGCGTACACACACACACACACACACACACACACACACACACACGCACACACACTTTGGGTGCGTTCCCTTTTCTTTCTCACCATCTTACACACACACACACACACACACACACACACAC
>MU204386.1:1347695-1370250 GCA_017309775.1 Paedocypris sp. Pulau Singkep
CACACACACTTTGGGTGCGTTCCCTTTTCTTTCTCACCATCTTACACACACACACACACACACACACACACACACGCGCGCGCGCGCACACACACACACACACGCAAACACACACGCGCTTCAATTTCACTTTCTCTCTGTAAAAAGTGTATATTTAGATCTAAAAAGTAAAAGTCTCGCGGAACCAGTAAATAATATAATGGTTTTCTAAAGAACCCATCTACTCGTCCTTTTTCTTGTGAAAAAGCTCTTCATTAAAGCTTTAGAAGACGAAGAAAATAACATTTTTTGTCCCAACAATGAGAAATTTACATTTTGCAGAATTTTCAGTTTAATTTCTCGAACACCACACACTTCAGGACAAAAAATGCAACCTGTCTCTGTTCATTCCTCGGGTAAATATTTCAAATATTTGCAGCATCTGTTGCACATCAGAAGAAGAAAACCTTTATTTGTCCCATCAATGAGAAATGTACATTTTTTTTTAATTTTTTAAATAAAAAATCGAATGAATTATTATTATTATTTTGCAGCAGCCACCACAAGTTTCAAGTAAAGAATACACAACAGTTAAGGATAAATAAAGAATAGGGATGAAAAAGAATTTGGAAAGACTATTTTTTGGGGTAATCTCCATCCAGATTACGTTCCACTTTTTCCTTTTTTAAATTGTGGTGGATAGATTTATCAGGATGTTGGGTTGAATTTGCATTAGTGTGTCCATCTCCAGATTAAATACACTACCGTTCAAAAGTTTCATTTAGGCTCATTTTTAAATGTCTTTTTTGAAATTATTATTTTATAATTTTTTTAATTATTTTTATTTTTGTTTTTTTTGTCAATGAAAATGGCTTTAAACTAAACTCTTAAACATTCTGCGAAAAATACACCAAATATTTCAACTTTTAGCCAGTCTCAGCACTGGCGGAGAGTTTACAGCGATTTATCGTTGTTGTTATTGTCATCGATATCATTTCTTCACAGTTATTGTGTGAGGATGTGTGTGATATAGACACGCTGTGGTTTGTCGAGTGTGTTCGGCACCTCTGGGCTACACAGACTGCAAACATTCCAAACCTCACACACCTAAAGAGCTGAAAAGCGAAACGTGTATCGTACGAGCAGGACTGACTCATGCAGATAAGGTTTCAAACACGTGGAACACCGAAGCGCCGTTAGATGTGGAGCCGTGCTGAAATAACACCGCACTTCCTCTGTCTTTCCCATCACCAGTTTTTTATTTAAACTCCAAAAACTATATTTTACAGTGAGAGGTAAACTTTTAAAAAGTGAGAGGTCTACTTTTAAAAGTTAGAACGGGTTTCTAACGCGGAATCATGACAGATCGCACAGAACTTTTCATACTCTCATCGTTAGTTGAAAGTCTCTTCAGACTTCTCCTTCCATAATAGTCGGGTGTGTAGCTTATTTATCATACATTATGGGTTATTTCACTGATTTATAATGCAAATCAATCAATAAAAATAGATTGCTTTGGTGGCAAGGCATCACACTACTGCCAGATATTACCTCATATTATCTCTTCGTCTGCACAGTTTCGCAAAATTCATACTCGTAGTTTTTTATTTACAGTATGACAAACTGTACGTTATAGGGTTGTTTTCAATGCAATTTAATAAATTAAAAGAGATTGATGGCAAGACATCACACTACTGCCAGATATTACTATATATTATAATTGTCTCTTCATCAGCACAGTTTCACAAAAATCAAACGTTTTGTATTTACAGTATGACAAACATTATGGGTGTTAGTCATTTTAGAAAACCGGGTGGTTACAGCACGTATAATGTTTCACCAGCACGTTAAATTGGTTGCTTAAGCCTGTGTAAAACAATGCAAAATTCGAGTAATGCTTAATACTTTTTTTTTTTAACTAATTTTAAATATATAATATTTGATTGGTTTTATCAGAAGTGTATAGTCTGGCTTAGGCAGAATGGCCCACACAAGCAATAATATGATATTCTAAAATAAAAAATTTAAATAAGGTAACATTTTTAAGTTAAATAAAAAATCGTTAAATATATTTGATTTTTCTTTTACTGTTACGTTGTTAAATTGTGAATTAATTAATTGCAATGTTTGTTAAAAATGTAATAAAAATGTTCATTTGTAAATGAATGTCAAATATGATATTTGTTAAAATTATGTCATTTGTCAAAATTAATTATACGTGAAAAGAAAAATCATCAAAACAAATATAAAAAAAGACTATCAATATCCATCAAGAGATTTATTGAAAATTGAAAGGAATTGAAAGTCCTTTTTCCATCGCCACAAGGGCGAAACTACAAAATTACAATTTTAAAGTAGAATTTTACAGTAGAAAACAGTAGAATCTAAAGACTATTATGATTTAAATACAGTTTAAAGAAATGTAAAATAAAATAAAAAAAGTCTCAAACATCTTTGTGCTGTTCTCCTAAGGGCTTCTTAAGGACACGAGGGTCCCATCCCTCCTGGGACCAGATGTCTATGATTCCTGCCTCCTCTCATCCCCTGATTCATGACCCAGCAGGATGGCGCGGCGGTGCGAGAACTCTCCGAGCGTCTTCTCGTAGCCTCGCACAGGGGCCGCGCTGATCATGTGGTTCAGCTCATCAACAAAGGGGCCAAGGTCGCCATTACTAAGGTGAGGCGGGATTATGGGCCATAAAAGCAGCATCTGTTTACGAGGGTCTTTTGTGTTTAAGGGCCGTGTAGGTCAACGGAAGAGTAACTGACGCAATCAGCTAATTAATAGTGTTTATTTTTCACATATATACAAGGTTTGTGGCAATGGATTTCTTCAAAGCGCATTTTTAAAAACTAATTTTCATAATTGTTTAAAATTAGCTTTTCAGAGGATGTGTCGTGATGTGATTAATAAAAATACAAATACAATTTTTTTAAAGAAAAAATTGCCTTAACATTTTTTTTTAAACTTGTTTAGAAATTCAGTTTCGGAAAATATTATATTTTGCAATGTATAGTTTTTAAATAATAAAGGCACACGATTAAAACAAGTTAGGCACTTGATAATAAAGGCATACGATGAAAAAGCTGTTTTTTTTTTCCAAAAGGAATTTTGGAAATGATTATATTTTGTAATGTATTTAGATTATAAAGGCATACAGTAAAAAAAAATAGGCACATGATAATAAAGGCCATAAAAAAGCAGTTTAGAAAAAAGATTGTACTCTAATGTATAGTATTTAGATAGTAAAGGCATAGAATTAAAAAAATTAGGCATATGATAATAGTAAAAGCATAAAATAAAAAAGCTGTTGCCTAGTCAATACATTATACAGTAAAAATTCATCCATCCATCCATCAACGTTTCATGAATTGTTTTTCCATTTCTGGGTCATGGCGAGATCCCAGTGACCCAGAAATTGAAAAAGTGATGAAGGATGAACGTTTCTTTGCTACTAGTGTTACCCCTAATATCTCAGGAAAGCACATGAGCTGCGTTTTACTGAAAGTAGCAATTCAGTCCCGAGATGAACCCAGTCCGGATCCAGAATTTAATGGCACCCGCGAAATGAACACCAATAAACCGGCGAAAGGTCGTGACCCTGGAACAGTAGACATGCCAGAGCTCGACCACACGACACGAATTCCTCCCGCAAGTGATTTAAAGTGACACGCCAAAGTTGAAAGTGATGTGGTTATCCGTGTGTAATGATGTGTCTGTGCATTAAGCGGAAGAGCGTTACGTAAAGGCCAGCTGTGGCGGTAAGTGGTCAGATCGGCTGGTTTGGGTGGCATAAGGCCGGTCTTCTGGGAGATCAGCCCGAGTGAAGGAGTCATGTGCGTGTCCGTGATGCTCCACATTGTTTCTCGCTCATTATATAAACTGATTGGGGACAGAGCTCGGCAGATTTGTTTAGAGCTTTACACACACACACACACACACACTCTTCAGCTCGACTTAACTCCGTGTGTGTGTGTGTGTGTGTGTAGAACGGCAGAACGCCGCTGCATCTGGCTGCGAGGAAGGGCCACATTGGCGTGGTGAGGATTCTGCTGGCAGCCGGCTGTGACCTGGATATTCAGGATGATGTGAGTGTGACATCATGCACATTCGCTTAGATGTGTACAAAGATAGAGTCAGTCTCTTTGTTTCTTCCCCTCCCGGGCCTGACGCAGATTACACAGCACTGAAGCCTCCCCGCGATTTACTTTTGTGTTTGTCGTTCTTTAATTTGACTGATTCACTGCTTCTTATCCGAGACTCGTTTGCAGTAAATACAACACGGTTTTCAATTACAGTCATTTGCTCAAAATATTTACTGAGGTAAAAATTCAGTCCTCTAACCGGGTTGCAAGTGTGAACGTGAGGACGCAAACATAAACAAGGAATTTGTATCTAACCGGATGAACACTACTCCTTAAGTATTGAAACAACTCCAGGAGGACAACCTAACAGGGATGGATACTTAACCGGAATGAGTAGTTAACCAAGAGGAGTACGAGGAATGAGTACTTAACCTTACTGAAATGAGTATTTAACCGGGAGAGTACTTAACCGGAATGAAATAATTAACCAGGGAGAGTATTTGAACAAGGGTTGCTTACTTAACCAGAATGAGTACTTAACCAGGGAGAGTATTTAAACAAGGGATGAGTACTTGACCAGAATGAGTAATTACACGGGACAGTACTTAACTAGAATGGTTAGAATGGTCATTAACCAGGGGCCGTAGTTAAACAAGGGATGAGTACTTGACCAGAGTGAGTAATTAACCAGAGACCGTAGTTAAACACGGTCCAGTGACGTGTAACATAACAGGGAGAGTAAATAACCGTGATGATTACTAAAAGTGTATGAGTCCCTAGCTCACCGGGGTGTGTTCTTAATTTTGGCTTTTGGACGTAACTCACACTGCGTCTGTCTGTGTGTGTGTGTGTGTGTGTGTGTGTGTGTGTGTGTAACTCAGGGTGAGCAGACGGCTCTACACCGAGCAGCAGTGGTGGGAAACACTGACGTCATCTCAGCTCTGCTTCAGGAAGGATGTGCACTGGACAGACAGGACAAGGTACACACACACACACACACACACACACACACACACACACACACACACACTGTTTTAACAAACCCAGTGTGAATCTCACCAGCCAATCAGAGAAGGGCCGCCCCCACGTGAAAAACCCCACAAAAACCTTAACTAAATGTGAAGCATTTTCGTTATTTATTTATTAGAAATTTACTTTCGATATTTTTATATTTTTCGACCCAGCGTTTTGATTGTGTCTGTTGCTTGGAATTTTTTACTTCTTGCCCGTGTTCTTCATAATCAACTGTTGTGACTATTTCTGCGATGACACATTGGACCAGTTTGTTAGCGCTAAGCTAGGCTAACCAGTCGTGGTTTGTAGTTTCTGTTTGTTGTAATATTAACGATTGTATTTAGTTTAACCTTACTTCTTCCAGTGTTATTTTGTCCCCGTTACGTCTCGTGGCATCTAATGTTTCATAATAGAAGCTTATACTGTAGCAGGTCTATGCATTATTTAAAGACGCATGTTTTATTTGTGATTGCTCCTGACTTGAAATACGGGAAAAATGGGGGTCAAAAGGTCACAAGTTCAAAATTCTGGACCTGCAGGTTTCACAGCTGACGAGTATTTTAGCATAAAACTGTGTGTGTGTGTGTGTGTGTGTGTGTACACTTCCCTGTTTGGGCAGGTGAAATGCGGAGCCTTGTAATTTCCTCGGCGCGGGACCATAAAGACTTTAATTCTCGGCGCACACGTGGCGAGACGCGTGGTTGTGTAAAGTGTTTGCTCTGATGTGAGCGTGTTCCTGTCAGGAAGAGTGACAGTCCAACCATAAACGAGTGCGTTATCATTTATTCATTAGCTCGACGTCACTGATGCGCCTTTTCCCCGCAGGATGGCAACACGGCGCTGCACGAGGCCGCCTGGCACGGCTTCAGTCAGTCTGTCAAACTGCTGGTGAAGGCCGGTGCCAACGTTCACGCCAAGAACAAGGTGACGCATCTCACGTGCTCGTCTCGTTCGCGTCATATTTTAGCCTTTTCTGCGTTTTAGATTGTTTCGCATATTTTCTGCGTTTAGATTGTTTCGCATATTTTCTGCGTTTAGATTGTTTCGCATATTTTCTGCGTTTATATTGTTTCACATTATTTCTGCGTTTATATATTTTCGCATATTTTCTGCGTTTATATATTTTCGCATATTTTCTGCGTTTATATATTTTCGCATATTTTCTGCGTTTATATATTTTCGCATATTTTCTGCGTTTATATATTTTCGCATATTTTACTGCGTTTATATATATTTTCGCATATTTTCTGCGTTTATATATTTTCGCATATTTTCTGCGTTTATATGTTTTCGCATATTTTCTGCGTTTATATATTTTCGCATATTTTCTGCATTTAGATTTTAGCGATTAAACCGCTGTTCATGATCGTTAAAGCGGAGTATGTTACACAGAAGGTCCTGCCTTGAAAATAAAAAATTGAAAATAAAATAAATTATAACATCAATACATTCATAGAATTGTAAAGATTAGTTACCATTATTGTTGAGCGATAATGAAAAAAAAAAAGATTAGTTATCATTATCGTTGAGCAATATACATCACATCAGCACGAAATATTTGGAAAATCAGAAACATTGGGTTATGTTGAACACAAAACGAATACATTTGAATAATACAAAAAAAACTGTCCGGAATTTTCTTCTGACTATTAGAAACTTTATTTTTTATTGCGAACCAACTTTACTCAATAACATGAATGACAATACTGTTGTTCCATATTGAATTAATCATAAACAACAGTTACTGTTTTAGCAACTCACTCTGAGTTTGACTTCACAGACATTACTAATCAGACACAGAGTGTGTAATAAGAGCAACTGAAGTGTGTCAAGAGCTGCCGTTTCAGTAATAGACAGAAAATCGCTTAGAAAAAGCGAGGAAGAATTAGCTAATCGTGTCACTCTGTAAAAGATGCAGCCAAAGATGACCCAACATGAAATTTAGTTTTTATTTTAGTCATTCATTTTAGTCCTTTCATTTTTGTGCTTTTTAGTACTATTTATGTTTATTTGTCAATTTTATTGTGATTGTGCTTTTAAATATGTGACACTGTTTTTGAATGTAAAGCACTTTGGTCGGTCTGCTGTTACAAAGTGAAAAACAAAACTTTTACAAATAAAGTTGACTTGACTTGTCTAGAATCAGTTTAGAATCTCCGTGAACGCAAGTACAGTTTTCTCTCCCAGTTCTGTCATTATTAGCGTGTTTATCTCCTGTTACGTGTTAGAATATCAACTTTCTGTGGAACGTTCGTGACAGTGGATATTTTAAACCGCTGCAAACTGAATGCTCAGATCTGATCAGAGTGCATGATGGGACGTTGCAGGCGGGAAACTCGGCTCTTCACCTGGCGTGTCAGAACGGTCACGCTCAAAGCGCCAAAGTGCTGCTGCTGGGCGGCTCTCGTCCCGACAGCAAAAACAACGCAAGTATCTCCTCCATCATTCTGATTCTGTGAAATACTCTATGAATGAAGAAATATATCTGATGATTTATGATTTGACTGTGATGTATAAACAGTATATAGTTTCCTTTCTCTCTCCCCTCAATCTTTTCCCACCCTCACTCAGCATCTCTTTCTCACTATATCCACCTCTCCCTCTCTTTTTCTTCTTCCTCTTTTCCCCTCTGCCCCTCCTTCTCTCTCTCATTCTTCCTACATCTTTTTCTCTCTCCTCTCATTTTCTCTTTCCTTTCACTGTCTCCCCCACTCTCTCGGTTTCGATTCCTCGCCATCTCTCTCTTATCCTTTTCAGTTTTTCATCCTCACTCTGTTTTTCTCCTCATCTTGATTTCTCTCCCTCTTTTTCTCCGTTCTTCCCTCTCTTTCTATGTACCCTTCTCTCTCGTTGACTCTGTATCATGCCAAATATCTTTTCATCCACTGTTTTGATGGAACAGTCGTAGTCCTAAAGTCACATGTAAAGCAACTGCAACATAATACGTGAAGTAGCTTCAATGTAACATGTCAAGTAGCTACTATGTAACATGCAAAGTAGCTACAATGTAACATGTCAAGTAGCTACTATGTAACATGCAAAGTAGCTACAATGTAACATGTAAAGTAGCTACTACGTAACATGCAAAGTAGCTACAATGTAACATGTAAAGTAGCTACTACGTAACATGCAAAGTAGCTACAATGTAACATGTAAAGTAGCTACTATGTAACATGCAAAGTAGCTACAATGTAACATGCAAAATAGCTACTATGTAACATGCAACGTAGCTATAATGTAACATGTGTGTGTGTCACAGGTCGGGGACACGTGTCTACATGTGGCCGCTCGCTATAACCACCTGAGTGTGACTCGTGCTCTCCTGGGAACCTTCTGCTCGGTCACAGAGACCAACCACGTGAGTGTGTGAGTGTGTGTGTGAGAGCAGCTCCTGTGCTGCTGAGAAGCTGATGTTCTTCTGGTGTCCAGGCCGGGGACACGGCTCTACACATCGCCGCCGCTCTCAACCACAGGAAGACGCTCCGGATGCTGCTCGAGGCCGGAGCCGAAAGCCGCGTCAAGAACAGCGTGAGACGCTTTTCATTCCGTGTGTGAGGTTCTGTAAGCCATTATGGTTCTGAGCAGACCAGGCACGACTTTCCTTCCGTTGTGTAGTGATTAAGTTCAAGTTCAAGTTCATTTATATATTAGTCCGAGACCAATGCAAAGACGCTATGTGAAAAAAGTCTATAAAAAGAGAAATGTCGATTCTTTATGAGTTTTAAAAATTTGGGGAAAAAAAAAAAAAAAAAGAGTCAGTTAAAAAGGAAAAAACATGGCTGTTGTTGTTCAGACTATGGGCTATGAGCAGAAGAGCAAGCTAGATCGTGACAGTTGCTAGGAATAAAAACCTCTCTGGCGGGGTGAGAGTAAAAAACCTAGTGAGAACCCGACTCTCTGGTGCCAGTCTCCTCTGGCACGCTAACATCACAAAGCCATTGGTAAAGATGAAGACGGACGTCATGTCCTGCGGGGCGTAAAGTGTGGTGGCTCTTCCCCTCATCTCCCTAGTCTGGTTAAGAAACTAGACCAGAAGGAAAGGTGGGAAGTCCTTATACGCATCAACAATCCATTACATGATCATTAAAAACGTGTAATTATTCAACAGGCTGATTATTTTAAAAGTGTGTAGCTAAGTAGTTTTATATCAAACCATTTGTGCGACACATTTTGGACTTGGAAAAAGTCTACAACTAAGGATTTACACAGTACTTATTTCCCTTGACACTTCCTTTGCGATATTATTTACTAGAATAATCAATAATAATAGTAACAATTCTTGTCAATTACAAACCACTGATCTTTCAGTATAATCAACACCAAACCAGAAAAACTGAAAATTACAGCTATAAAATGCCTATCAAGTTCAGTTTGATACGACTTACCCAAACAATTTATTAAACAATTAGGAACAATTTATGACTTGTATGAAATGCAAAAATGATCAAACCACACAATTACTGCTCGCTGCTATATTTGTTTTCAAGGATGCAGTTTTTTGTTGCACTCAGTTACACTGTAACATGTAAAGTAGCTACAATGAAACGTGTGTGTGTGTGTGTGTGTGTGTGTAGGCCGGAGAAACGGCGCTGGATCAGGCTCGAGAGAACGACAATCCTGAAGTGGCCGTGTTGCTGACCAAAGCTCAACATGTGAGGAAGCCGCTGGGTTACGTCAGTTCCTAAACGTGTAATGAGGAGGATAATGCTTCAGGCTAAAGCTGGATTAGTCACTACATTTGTTTTACATCAAAATAGGTTTTATTCTCTGCCAACACTGGAGAATCCAATGTTTTATCACAGTTAAAAACATACAACGCTCACATCCTCCATTTCCATTCCCTCTCTATTTCCTGCCATCTTGCTCTCTCTCTCTCTCTCTCTCTTTCATCTATCCCTCTCTTTGCTACCTTTTCCCCTCTTTTTCTCCTACCCATTTTCTCCTATCCTGTTCTTGTTCTCGGTCATTCTTCTGTCTCGGTCGTTCCCCCCTTTATCTCTATATTTTCCTCTCTCCCCATTCGTCCCTCTTTCCCCTTCTTTCTGCTTAATCTGCCACTCTCTCTCCTTTCAGTTTCTCATCCTCCCTCTATCTTACTCCCACTTTCTTGCTCTATTCTCCTTCACCCATTTTCTCCTCTCTCTCTCTCCTTCTTTCTCATTTATTCCCTTTTTGTGCACTCTCTCTCCACTTTCAGCAGAGGAGGAAGAGAAAAATGAGTGAGAAAGACAAAGGGAAAAGGATGAGAGATGTGGCAAAGAATTGTAACTTGGAGAGGGAGACGGAGAAAGGAAAGAGAAAACAAGAGTAGGGTGAGAGAAAAAGTAGGATGATTGAGAGAAAGAAGGAGGGACAGAGGTGAAGAGAAAAAGAGAGGGAGTGGGGGATATATATCGAAAAAGAGAGATGCTGAGTGTGAGAAAGAAAGACAAGGGAGTAAGACTTACGAGAGAAAGAAAACGATGAGAAAAAAGCAAGGGAGAGACATAAAAACAGAGTGAAAAAAAGGTGTGTAGGGAATGAGAAACAAATGGAATGAGAGGGAGAGATGTATTTTTCCTTCAGCCATTCTTCTCTCATCCTCCTTTGCACTTCTTTCTCAGTTATTCCCCGTTTATTCTCTCTCTCTCTTCTCAGCTGATGTGTGTCTGTACTCGCAGAGCTTCGCTCGAGGACGGACCGCGAGGAAGAGGAGGGACAAGATGAAGACCGAGGGTCGGGCGCAGTCAGTTCCGCGGGACGAGATGCTGCAGAGAAAGGTAGAAGAGCCGATCCAGCGACTCACGTGAAGCTTGAGAGGAAAACACAAAGAACGAAGAAAATGACAGTGGTCATGTGACTCTGCAGGACGCTCTCTCTCCGTCTCATCAAGGCAGCGACAGCTCCGCCCACCACAATGAGGATGTCTGCGTCACCCCGCCCCCGCGCGACAGGAAGCGGAGCGCAAAGGTTTTCCCAAATTACAAAAATTCCCGCGGTTTTCCCAAAAACACGGTAGCTGAAGATGCGTTTGTCCTTCAGCCGCGGCCTGCGGAAACGGTCAATCGACGAGCCGCCAAACCCGCCGAGCGCAGGAAGACCAGGGCGTGTCCCGCCGCTCCTCATCCTCCTCACAACTACAAGGCCTTTCAGCTCTACACGCTCTACAGAGACAAAGACGGGAAGGTGATGCAGGTGAGGACCACACGCTCAGGAACTAGAACCAGACTTTCTGAGTTTATATTTGCTGAAGTCGCAGGATTAGCTTGAGTGACAACGTTTGCTACATGTGGTTTTTTTTTTCAAATTCAAGTCAAATTCAAATTTGAATTGTCATGTACACATTCTTAAGTGTTTATAAAATCTTAAGAGCTTAAGATGCAATAAAATCCAAAATAAATAGATAGATAAAAAAATGTTTTTACTGGGTTTTTTTTTAAATAAAGAAACATTAATATGCTGCAAAAGATTTTGATTTGGCTTTTCTTCTCTGGCCAACCACAATGAAACTGCCGATTTAAAGCAGAGCGAGTGTATTTAAAGCACAGAAAGTCCTTTCACTCTTGTTGAAAGCGTTAGCGTCCGGCTCTCAGATAAACGCTGCACGACATGTTGTGACGATAAAGAGCTGGACGTTGGCGGTTTTGACCTTGTGAGTCTCAAGAACATCGAGCAGGTTTGGAAAAGCTCCAGTTCTTTCGATCTGAAAAGCTTTTAGATCCTTTCCACATCCAGCGAGTCCATGTCGTTGCGTTTAAATTAGGGCTGTCAAATTATTAAATTTTTTTAACTAGTTAATCGCACTTTCGCAACCAAAGTAACCTCGATTAATCGTGATTAATCACACATTTTTTATTATTATTATTTATTATTAAATAGTCTATTATTTACAATTCTTTAGTATTAACAATTATTAATGACATGAACAAGTATAGAATCTTGTACTATTGAATATTGAAGTGTAAAATGTAAATAAATGTAAACTGAACACAAAATAAACACTTGTTTAAATATTGTAATATACTGTTTTGACTAAAGAAAACAATGGGTAAGCCAGCCCAGTCATAATAATTAAAAAACAAATAAGTAAATTTTTTTGATGAAAAGAGACAATGGATATGTATTTGTATATTTGTGTGGCAAAAGTACGGCCCTGATAATTAGTCTAGCTGAAAAGGCTGATCATTATTATTTTTATTATTATTATTATTATTATTATTATTGAATTGCACACTATTCTTTCTATAAGTGCGCAGGGATTTCAGCTTTGCAAAAAAACTGTACACATAATACTGAAAGGCTTTGAAGTGAAGCTCAAAAACCGAAGAAAAAAACCCAGGCAAAACCAGAAGTGTCGGAAAAACCAGAAGTGCGATTAACGTTGTTAATAAAATTTGACGCGATTAAACAAATTGAATTATTCGCATGAGTTAACGCGTTAACTTTGACAGCCCTCGTTTAAATAAAGAGCGTAACAGACGACTGGTGACGTCAGATCTGGTCTGGTGCTCCCAGGCTCCTTTGAATGGCTGCCGCTGTGAGCCGCTCATCAGTAAACTGGAGAACCAGCTGATGGCCACGAAAGAGGAGATGCAGTCGGAGATCCACAGCGTCCAGCAGCTGATGAACAGCAAGATGGGGCAGATGGACCGGCAGAACAAACAGCAGGTTGGGACCCGTGACACCTCGGGGAGCATCTGTAAGGGTGTGACGGTGTGTTTTTCAGCTCAGAGCTCTAGATAAGATCACGCTGGAGAGAGTGTCTGCTGAAAGGACCCAATGCTTGCACCGCATCGACAAGAGAGCCGTCCACGAGCGACTGGAAGGAGAACACAGACAGGTGGAACGTCTCGCACCACTTTAGGCCTCCTGCATCACTAGAGGTCACAGAAGGTCATGTTAGAGGTCACAGAAGTTCAAATTGGCCGTACGGAGAAGGTCATATTAGAGGAGGCATCAGGTCGTATTCTCCATGATTAGGAGGTCATCCCAGCTCACAGCAGGTCAGATGAAATCATTAGCAGGTCATATTAGAGGTCACAGCAGATCATATTCTCCAGATTAGCAGGTCACATTAGAGGTCACAGAAGATCATATTCTCCAGATTAGCAGGTCACATTAGAGGTCACAGAAGATCTTATTCTCCAGATTAGCAGGTCACATCAGAGGTCACAGCAGATCATATTCTCCAGATTAGCAGGTCACATCAGAGGTCACAGCAGATCATATTCTCCAGATTTAGGGGCTTAGGAGGTCACCCAAAGGTCATCGCATGTCATCGCACATCAGAGGTCACAGCAGATAAATACACCGTGATCAGTAGGTCATAATAGAGGTCAATGTAGGTCACCTCTGAGGTCACAGAAGTTTCGATACTCCAGGTTAACAGGTCTTCCCAGGTCACATCAGAGGTCACAAAAGATAATATTCTCCAAGTTAACAGGTCACATCAAAGGTCATCCCAGGTCACAAAAAATAATATCCTCCAGATTAACAAGTCACATCTAAGGCAATTCCAGGTCACATCAGAGGTCACAAAAGATAATATTCTCCAAGTTAACAGGTCACATTAGAGGTCATGCCAGGTCACATCAGAGGTCACAAAAGATAATATTCTCCAGATTAACAGGCCAAAATAAGGCAATTCCAGGTCACATCAAATCATATTCTCCAGAACAGAAGGTCACATCAAAGGTCATCCCAGGTCACGTCTGAGGTCACAGCAGATCAAATTAGATTACAGTAGCTCCTATTCACTATTCGAAGATTTATATCAATATAAGAAGAAAGTTGGATATCATCTGCTCAATTTCTAGGGGAAGTCATAGTTATTTTTGAATAACTTTTGTTAGTGAACTTGATGAATATTTTTAAATATCACGTCAGTTCAAGCTGTGATTGTCCCGCTGGCGAACAGGCTTCAGTGGTCAGCGATCTCAAAAACTGGTGCCTTTCCAAACTCCAGCGGCTGGAGACGCGTCTGTCCGGGGATCACAGCAGCAAGATGAGGCGCTCCTCGTCCCTGTCCGACATCAGGGTCCCGTCAGCAGGAGAAGCAGAGGACGGCTCGGCCAGCTACTACGTGGTGGAGGTGGACGTCTCTCCTGGGAGGACGGGTCAGTCTGGCAGGTTCTTCCGCCTCATCACACCGCATGCAGCTTTCATGGCCGACAAGCTCTTGCGCAAGAGTTACACGAGACAGAGGCGTGATGTGTGACCGGAGAACATTCATTTTTCAGCGGACACGTGAGACTGAGGAAATATAGCGGAGGTCCAAACAAAAGACCAGCGTTTCTTTACACAAAGCAGCAACTACTGATGCGATTCTTACTGTGATTATGCAAATATAAGCACCTTTTGTCCAATTTTTGATGCTTAAAAACGTATATGATGTACGGTATATTTCAAACGTACACGAAAATATAAGCGCCCGTTTTTTACACATTTCAAGCCAGGAACCATCACAAATAGCCGGAAATACGTCGTCTGTATGCATCGATGCGCTTCTTCTGGTTTGTTCAAAGAAGACAAGTACAGTGGAAATGACTTACAAAATATATATATATATAGGAAAATTAATTCGTTCCAACGGCCGTTTCGTTAGGAGGGAATTTCGTTAGCTGAGCCGCATTTTACATGTAAAATGCCTAATTTATTCCACTCCCCCGTAAATTCAGTCAAACATGTTTTATAATTTGATAAAACATCGTAATAACGTATTTCGTTACTCTGGAATTTCACAAGTCCGATGAATAGAAGCATTTAGCAAAAAGTTTAGTATTTGTATTAGCAGTTCAGTTCCATTTTTGTGTTCTGTGTTTTGGTCACTTTTAAACACGTGATCAAGCTAAACTCTGCTTCACCTGTGGATGCTGGACAGAACGGACTCAACAATAACTAGAGTCTGACCAGGTGTTTCAGGTTCTAACCTCGGTCCGGTGGGTTCTAGATCAAAACACTGACCCTCAAACGCTCTGTGACACTATGACTCAAGGCTGCCCACTGCTCCGGGTTTGTGTGTGTCACTTCACTGGCTGGTTAAACGCAAAAGCACAGCCCATTTACGACCCCTAGTGGCCACACTGACAACTTCACTCCTTTCTCTTCCTGTAGTTCCTTTCCCATATTATCCAGTGTTAATTTTGACAAAGATTTTTAATTAAGTTTTAGTCGTAGTCTTTTGACTAAAACTCAGTTTAGTTTTAGTCCCAATTTATTCATCTTAATTTTTTTTTGTTTTAGTCTAATTTTAGTCGACTAAAAACCACAGCATTTTACTACAATACAGACTACAGTAACAGAGTAAACTACAGTATAGATTTAGTCAACGAAAATATAAGTGCTATATATTCCAAATGTTTATTAAAGTTGCTAGGACTAAGAAATCTGAATACGTATTTAACTATGAACATATAAAATATATACAATCTTGTTTGGAAAAACATTTCTTTTTCTTGGACTTATTTTTATGAACTTTTCTTTCAATCAATGAGTAAATGTATTCTCATGAATGAATCCTCAACAAAGAGAAAAATAAACACAGTAAAATAAATTGAATTATAATTGTATCACGTTTATAAGTAACAAATGGTAAAAAAAAGTGTGATCAGCAGATGGCGCTTCAGGTGTGTTGTATTTCTGCCCGTGATTGTTGCTCCACACGCGGCTACAGATCGTTTATTTAAGGTGGCGTTGAATGTAAAATTAATCCGTATATCTGAGCGTTTTTTCCTGCGGGAGAAGACATTATTGAAGAAGCTCGCCTCTATAACTACCTTGCCAGGTCCGTGTCCTGATATTTTTGTATTTGTTGAATTTTTTTATATACCCTATTTTCTGGACTATAAGCCGCACCTGCATACAAGCCGCATTGTATTCTATTCTATCTTTTTTTAATTATTAAAAAAAAGATAAACAAGCCTGCATACAAGCCGCATCCACTCTGATAAAGAAAGTTTTGCAAGCCACAGACCGTTTTTGGATTATATATTTACTTTAGGATGATTTAGAATCGTAAATGTACATGTATGTAACTAAATAGATCCTTTCCTAACCTGTATTTTAACACGGCAGCAACTCTGCTGAATAAAACGGGACAGAAAAAAAGAGAAAATAAACGGTATCTACCGTATTTATCTTCATTTCTTCTGTGTGTGAAATCACGTCTAACCATCTTAGAGGAATGCGTGGAAAGAAAAAACACGCAGAATAGCCGCACCTTTGTAAAAGGCCGCACGGTTCAAAACCTATAGAAAAAAGTAGCGGCTTATAGTCCGGAAAATACGGTAGTTATCATTTCGTTTTCAAGAGTCCATCAACGAAACGAACACTGATGTGAACCAGATGTTCCTCTGCTCTTTCAGACGCGTCGCAGCTCTCACAGAATCAGTCGGCGCCCCAGTCGCCCTGTGTGGTTCGCCCCAAGCAGCGGTCCCGGGCCTGCAGTGACCCCCACAGAGCCGAGGAGGACACGCCCCCTCCGGAGGGGACCACGCCCCACCCCAGGAGGACCAGACGCCGCCCCCAGCAGAGAGACCAGTCCAAGAGCGCGGGAGCAGCCGCCTTCGCTCAGGAGCGGGACAACATGCACGCGCTGGAGGTCACGCAGCACTTCTTCGAGGCGGTGACCCTGCAGATGGAGCGCTGGTACGAGCGCAAGATCTCAGAGGCGCGCTGGCAGGCCGGGCGGAGAGCTCAGGCCGACCGAGCCGCCATGATGGACCGGATCAACTTCCTGGAGGAGGAGCTCAGACTGCTGAGGCTGAGCAGGAAGGACGAGAGCTAGTCGCACTGGAGGAGCGTCACATGTGCCAACGCACGGGGACGAGTTTGAGACCCGGTCAGGCGAGTTCTGTCAGGATCTGTCCTCCAAAATGGCCGAAACATGAAGAACCTTGAATAACCTACTTGGCTCGTGATGTCCTGATCGGATTTCGAGCACCGGGATTGGTGCATTTTTTTTTGCCCATTTTGGAAGCCGATATTGCCAATTATTTTTTAAAATAATTTTCGGTGACCTTGCGTGCTGAAAAAATTATTATTATTATACATTTTCCACAAACGTGTGTTTTAAAGAGAATTTGCGGTTGGTGTCTAAACCGTCTGCAGTGAGGAAACAAATGGAAAAGAAATTAAATAGTGGTTGTACACCAAAAGTAACGTTGTAAAAAAAAAAAAGTCAAGTTTGGTGGATCACAGTGGGAGTAAATTTGGCCATTTAATAAATAATTGGTTAAAACGGTTTGTTCTATAGCAAGACATTCTCCAAGTTCTCCAAAGTTCTTCACGCCCAGAGAAACTTCAACAGGAGGAAGCTGACGTGTTTCAGTCACATCTGAGGGTCTGAATGTGTATATTTCTGCGTCTTCTCTTTGATGTAATAATTCCTGCACAAACACTAATGGCTGCGGTGGTTTTGTGAATAAAGTGGATGCTTTTCTCAAGCTGGTCTGATCAGAACAAACATACTGATCTACAACACGTCATCGAGGAGAAATAACTAAGTTCTTCTGTTTAATGTCAACAGTGTACAGACCATACAACTTCTATCTAATGTCGTCCACTCAAATTTTTATCCATTATTAGCGTTTATTTTTATTTTGCCATTTTATCCATAAAAGAGAAAGAGCCGGACTGTAACTACAGAATAAAATCAGATGCTTATTGTGTGGAACTTAAACCAGTGAATTATCTCCGGTAAGTAAGTCGACCCTTCAGCAAGAGGTAATGTCACGTTCGATTTTAAACTGAAGTCTGATTGGCTCGAGGGAGTCAAAAGGCTCCGCCCCTGCCTGATATAAGTTCATTAGAAGATTACATTAAATAAAACAGCAAGAGACGAGCAATGAAGGTGAAATACGAGAAGCGATATGTTCAGTTCTGTGATGTGTGTCTTACAAACTGCGTGTTTGGTGATTAATCGGCATTTGATGGATCATTTGTTCTCATTGTAATTCCGTTTTTTTTACCAGTTTTTACTACACATTTTTGTTTTAACTTGCTATTTCTTTGTCTTAAAGCAAAGGTAAAGCTCTTAATCGTAGGAAAGCAATAATTTCCTGCTTGTTTGTATTTTTATTCTACCGTTGGAAAGGTTTTTTTATCTAAACGATCAGAGCAGATTTAAGCAGCGGTCAGATTTTCTTCTGCGTTAAATTAATCCTTAAATTAAAATCCTTAAATTACACTTCTTATATGCTTTTCTTTTTATATTTTGTCTATACTGTGCCAATTTTATTTTTACCTAGTTTTAAATAATAAATGATTCTTCAGTATACTTTAACAATATTAATAAACAATATTGTTTTTTCTACGTTGGTAAAAGTCAAAAAGAGACTATAATATTTCATTGCCTTTAAACTATAAACTGTGTGTATGTGTTGTTTACGTGGAAAAACGTAGAGATGAAGTTGTATAGTATCAGGAAGTAAAAGCCTGTGACAAAGAGACTGACACAGTGACTTTATTGCGGAAGCGACTCACCTGCTGAATATTCATGCGTTATGAATCAGCAGGTCTAATGTCCAGCCAGAGCCAGAGATCTCCTCAAGTCCTCCAGATGATTGTGAGCTTGAGTGATCATCATCCCCACCACGTCCTGCCACCACACAACAACAACAACAACACACTTACACCAACACAACACCAGCAGCAGAACAACCAGCTCTGTCTGTCTGTCTGTCAATCTCTCTAGTTAACTGTCTGTCTGTATTCCTGTCCATCAATGTATCAATGCACCTGTCTGTCTGTCTATCAATCAATGCACCTGTCTGTCCTTCTGTCATTGCACCTGTCTGTCTGTCCATCAATGCAACTGTTTGTCTGTCTGTCTGTATTCTGTCCATCAATGCACCTGTCTGTCTGTCTGTCTGTCTGTCTGTCCATCAATGCACCTGTCTGTCTGTCTGTCTATCTGTCCATCAATGCACCTGTCTGTCTGTCTATCAATCAATGCACCTGTCTGTCCTTCTGTCATTGCACCTGTCTGTCTGTCCATCAATGCAACTGTTTGTCTGTCTGTCTGTATTCTGTCCATCAATGCACCTGTCTGTCTGTCTGTCTATCTGTCCATCAATGCACCTGTCTGTCTGTCCATCAATGCACCTGTCTGTCTGTCTGTCTATCTGTCCATCAATGCACCTGTCTGTCTGTATATAAATCAATTTCCTTCTCTGGCCCCGTCTCTCTGGACCTGTATATCTATCTATCTATCAAAGTGTCTGTCTGTGCGTCTCGTGATCTACTATATGCTGCGGTGGAGTGTTTCCAGAAGCATCTGCTGCTGTGGTGAAGCGTGTTGAGCTTTTCTCACCTGGTTGGTTTCGCCTTTATTCCGCTGGAACTCTTCCCTCGCCCAGTCTCTCAGGTACCTGCGGTCAGACTCTTCTGGGACTTTGCGGATGGTTCGGAGCAGGTTCATGTACAGACTAAGAACTTTCTGCCTCTGCATGAACTGAAAGCAGAAGAAACAATGACCGGGATGTCACGAGTCGCAGGCGTTTGCGTGTGAATAAACCTGTTTGAGGGTCAGTGTCGCCGGTGGTAATCTAGACGCCGCCATGTTGGCCACGAGGAGGCGGGGCTCGCGATCACGTGACGGTGGACAGTATGGCAAGCCGTTTGACTCAGAGGCGCTTGCACGAAGCATTTTTTTTTAATTCAAAATAAAAAAAAAAGCATATCGCCTTTTCTGTTCAACGAATTGTACGGCAAAACGAATGTAATAATAAAAGTCTGTAGGACAATAAAAAGACTAAAATCTGTTTATATGTCCGTCACTCCATGCACGAAACTTTAGAATGTACCATATTTTTAATTAAGGAAAATTCAATTACAAGCACTTTTAATACTTGTGTAATTAAAAATTACAAGCACTTTTAAAACTTTTACTATTTTTTTTCTTTTACAAACTTTTTTTTGTTTTTGCATTTTTTGCGGCATCACTGCAGACGAGCCGTTCACGTGATCTCCTCGCGTGTGAATATTCTGCTCTGCGGTTTCATTGACACGACAGATCATCTGTCAGTGACGCAGGAAGGAAGTTGATAAGCCTTAAACAGTGGGAACAGGACCAGCAGTGATGTGAGCTCTTCTTCTTCTTCAGTCACACAGACACATCTGCAAACATCTGACAGAGATTTGCGTCTTCTGCTCATTCATTCATCTATTCTTGCAGGTATGAAATATGGATGTAATAGATCTGAATATATGCATATGCTCGTTTCTAATCAACTGTTTTTAGTGATTGAATGTTCTGCGACTAGTTTTTCTGCTGTTGGTGAATCTAGAATTGTGTAGTTTTTTTTTTCATTTGTTTTCTTTTCTTGCCAAGGGTTAATTAATTTTGCAAGTACTTCATTTTTAACTTGTAATTATTTGTAATTTGGTAGTGTATAATAGAATGTTTATATGTATATGTATATCTGATTGGCTGTATATTTCTATTTAAAATGTTAGAATTTCCCCAATGTGGGACGAAAGAAGATATTATCTATTTTCAGATCAATCTGTCTGACTCTGTCTGTCTAATTAATATGTTAGATACATCACAATGTATCTATCTGTCTGTCTATCTATACATTTTTCTCTGTCTGTCTATCTTTCTGTGTGTGTGTCCATCCATCCATCCCTCACTCCCAGTCCTCCTTCCTCCATCTATGTCTGTCTGTCTGTCTCTGTTCGTCCATCCATCATCCACCTCTCCCTCCATTCATGCCTGATTGTCTTCATCTATCGGTCTCTGTCCGTCGATTCATCCCTTCCTCCATCCATCAATGTCTGTCTGTCTGTTTCTATCTGTCTCAGGTTTTAATATTATTCTATCTATCTATCTATCTATCTATCTATCTATCTATCTATCTATCTATCTATCTATCTATCTATCTATCTATCTATCTATCTATCTATCTATCTATCTATCTATCTATCTTTCTGTCTGTCTATCTATCTTTTAATCTGTCTGTCTGTCTCTTTGCTGCGTAGAGTGGACGTTTTTTCTTCCGCTTGACACAAACTGAGAGCGTGAATAGTTCATGTGGGTTGAATTCAGCTTGTGTAGGTGATTGTGGGATTTGTGGTGTTTTACTGGCAGTTGGTCTCGCAGCAAAAGCCCCGTCTCCACTGAATCACATGATGCTGCACCTCTCTGAAAACCACGTCAGAGGCCACGGGAAATCACACCAGACTTTCAAACTCCACTCACTCATTCATTCAGACTTCCACCACCTTCTGTTACAATAAATACACTTAACAAATGTAGCATTTTTACTAGAAACAGTTTGAGTCGTATCAGGCGATTCTCGTTAACCGAGCTAACCAGTTCTTAAAATGCAGAGACAAACTGTAGTATGTAATAATAATCTTAATATAAAATTGTTATAATTTTATGATAAAAATTTTAATAATTTAATGTTCGAGTTTTAGAATTCATATTATTATTATTATAGTATACAGTTAATATAAATCTCGATATTTAATAATTTATATACAATTTGAATAATATATTAAATTTATTTTAAAATTGTTTTCTTAATTGGGACAAAATTATTTAAATTTGTTTTATTTATTTATTTCAGACTCACAAATGGTCCATAATAGGAGAACAAAGGGACTAAAAAAACAAAAAAGAAACAAAAAAAAAATCCTTGAAAAGGACACTTAATTGTGACGAAGAACGTGAGAGAGTTTGGATAGTTTTAGGGATGAATGGATGGAGGGAAAGAGTAAAAGCACAAGTTGTCTGTGAACACGCCAGCCTCGCCTGTTTTTTTTTTCTTTTTTTTAATCGTATTTTGTCGCAAACGGGTCATGCTGCTTAATTTACAAAAAACAAAAACTTGGAATACAATTTTCCAGTCCTGATCCGTCCAGTTATCCAGCATCGACCTGTGCTTACATCCCATAATACAGCTGTGAGCCGTAATGAAAAGCGTTGGAAAATGTGTCGTGATGAAGCGTTTGCTTTTATCTTCAGGAGAATTAAAGACAAAACCAAACAGAAGATGAAACTGGAGATCCGGCCTAACAGACAGGGTCAGGCGTGGAGCGAAGAGCTGGGATTCTTACAGGCTCCGGAGAGAGAGAAAGTCCTGGAGGTCCTGCAGCGAGACAGAACTCTCCGGAATGTGGAAGCCGAGCGAGTCCGGTCAGAAACCTTCAAACCCTCATTTCACATAGTGACCGGACCATTACAATTATACCACACTCGGCTATAAATATACTTAGAAAGATAATATATACTTAAAATATATAGATAAAACATACTTATAAATACTTAGAAATATCTCTGTAAATAAAATGAACGTGGTCCATTCTTTGAAAATTCTACACTCTTTATCTACTTTTCTCCGCTTGGATAACGACATTTTGGCTAAAGAGGTAGAGACCAAGATCTTCAGTCTGTCTCAGTCATACAGCGTTCTACTGGGGTGAAAACAGTGCGCCCCTTAGTGGATAATACAGGAATTGCCGCTAATTAAAAAATAATCAGATGCAAAAA